>CM041791.1:72727292-72902292 GCA_023375725.1 Nephotettix cincticeps
CACAATTATTGTGATTTGAAAAAATGTTCAACAGTTAATAACAGGGCCAAAATTTCGACATTTTCCTATCTAAACTTTACAATTAGGTAACTAAAGTACAATGCAAAGTCTACCAATAAAAATAACATCAGAATGAATTTAGAGGGTGGCTCCATATATTTTAGCATTAAAATATTCCTTTATGTGAGACTTATTTTAAATATACATCAGATTTTAATCCTAATAAGATTTGCATTTGGTGATAGTAGGCATATTAAGTACTACTTGCATTACAAAAAGGATATACTTCACCTTTAAAAATAAATTGGCACTTACTACCTAAGGTCCACCATTTACCTTCATTCGTCTTGGGTCTTTGGTTTGATACTGTTGTACTAAGTTAATTTTATATTCACTAAATAATCCCACCCAATTATGTATAGTTTTGTGGGATTATTTTATATTAATTAAATAAATATATTATTTTAATTCACACTCAATAAAATAATTAATTTATTGTTTTATTATTTTATTGATTGAGAACTACTGAGTATTTATTAACTATTTGTGACTGTTTAGTACAATATATCTGTTACCATGGTAACTAGAAAATAATATCAATTTGTTTGATTATTGATTACGAGAAAATTCCAAATATTGAAATTAATAATATAGTTATTATTTACATGCAGCATGAAATGGATTCACAAGATTGTTGTTGATCTCTGTTTAAAAGGGTTTTCTGGAGTCCAATGATAAAAATCTGTTGTCGGTGAGCTGAAATTTTCACTACTCTACTGAGGGTTGTGAAAAGAAAAAAAAACATTATATTTCCTAGTTTATAAGAAAGCTTGAATTTTCTCCGTTTGAGCTCGGCATTCCCACAGAGTTCGCCAGATATACTATTTATCAGATTTCTCCGTAGTTTTTAAAGATCATTACCTCAATTTCATAATTAAGTATAACAATTTCTTCCAAAGAACTCAATACTGTGATTCATTGACCAACTTTTTCTCTTCATTTTCCCAAAAGGCCGTTGGAATGTTATTGCGATTTAAACTGCATTCAAACTAACTATATTTATGATACTTGTATAAGCATGATTATTACCAAAAAATAATTGATTTCAGAAGTTAAGTTATGATTATCATTATAGAAACACCAGAGGTACATTAGCTCCAATCTTCCCAATGTCACGTATAATCAAGATTAGAAATTGAAATTTATAATCATGAATACAGTGACATGAATATAAAGTCTTGTTTATTGTATGTGTAATTAATAATATTCTATGCTTCAATAAAAGCAGCAGTCACTGAACAGAGTTTACTCGCCTATGAAAATACTGTACAATTTTGACTGGTTTTAATTTAATTTAAGAAGTTATTAAAAACCTATATCTTAGCGGTGTGCAAAGTATTTTGTATTTATTGTAACGTTGGATGTTTTATTAATTGTAACGTAAGAGGTAACCAACTGACAATTTGTACTTATTCTTTATACCTCATACCTTTCACTGAAATGACGACCTGAGCCTGGTATGAATGAGAACTGAATGTGAGATGATTTTGGCGCGACCTTGTGGTATTGTCACGGACTAGGGATGGCCTATGCCTATGTTCCGTAGGCAGGACTGTTCTAGCTAATAGCTCAATGTGCAGGGCAGATCCTTCGATTTATGGATGGAAAGGAGTTGCCCAGGAGGAAAGCCAGGTCGAGGTGCGGACCGAGACCGCGCTCCGATATCTCTCGGCTGTCTTCGACCTGCAACATCCCCGTGGACGAGGTCGCGACGCTGTTCCGCTGCGGCAAGTGTCTGACAGCACCCATCAAGCCGCCGGTCTACACGTGCAGGAGCGGTCATCTAAACTGCGGCTCCTGCTACCGCAAGCTCAGCAGAGGTAAACACCCACCGGCACCACCCAAAATAGGATCAAATCTTATTGTATTCTTAAGAGGAGAGAAATAGATGAATTCCGTGTTGTAGGCGTAGCAACCAAAAAATAGCGATTGATTTATGCTAAGCTTATAAACTTGGCTATTTAATTTCTCTCTAGGTAACCTTTTAATACAATGTGCTATTACAAAATGTAACAGTAGTATTTCTTAATACAAATTACGAAAAAATCCATATCTAATAGATCCATTAGATGCTTGGTAGAGAATTCCGAAACACTCTGTACCCAATAAACTTCGTGGCTGCTATTCAAATGAAAACCTTCAAGCTAATAATACGTACTCTGGTAATAATTTCGATTTTTAGAATTCCTTGTGATAATTTTTATCCATAAGTTCCATATTTGGCAGTAGGCCTACTACTAAATAAAATATACACGTGCGGTGTACTCGTCAGATTGCTACAAGTGCAAAGAGCCTCTGCTATGTCGCAACCAAGTGCTGGAGGACGTGATGCGGAGCCTCCCCATCCAGACGTGCGCGGCCCTCTCCGACTGTAGCGTGCCTCTCAGGGAGTCCAGGAGCGAGCAAAGCCTCCAGCTGAGTCTCAAGGACCCCTCACTACTAGAAAAGTTGGAGTTTGCCCGTAAAGAGGCTGAGCTCCAGGAAAAGGGGAAGAAAATAGAGACCAAAGAACTGTGTCATGCCAAGTTGAAGGGGTCCTGCGCCAGTAATAGCAGTATAGTCAGCTTAGACACGCTCCAGGTCAAGGTCTCTGCCAGGTAGAAAGATATCTGTCAAAGCTAGTATTAACGACACTTGTCATCTCCATTTTTTTCTCAGTTCTATTATTATTAATATTAATCTGACTCATTCAATCATTATTGTCAAAGAATTTACGTATATCGTAGACTTTACCACAAGATACTGTCACTGTTTCCGGCATTGGGATATAAACAAATTATTTTCTGGAAAATTAGGACAAATATTCAAGTTGAAATAGCTCCAACATTTAGAAGTAAAAAACGATCTATACTCTGGATTGCGCCCTGCCAAGCAAAACGAGCCAGATTCGCGGTCTGCTGTCTGAGTAAAGGAGGTACGCGAGGCCAAAAATAGAGAATCTAACAGAGCGCTTGATCTCAATCCTACGCTTGTTTACAGCACTGGAAATATGTAACTCAATTAAAACTTATATATTTGTAATCTGCATGAACTGTCGAATGTAACAGTTTGCATACAATAATTTTTTATTTTTTATTTGAGTTTTTAATAATTAATTAAACATGAAGTTATGAAAAAGTAAGTAAGCGAGGAAATTTTTTATATGTGAGTTTGGAACGAACTGTCAGCGGGAAAGTTTTAGATTATGAGATGATCTAAAACTTTTACATTTAAGGCAATCGGCTATATATTTTAGTTTTCCAGATAATCGATCGTAAAGCGAGCGTTGAGTGTACAGTTCGTTGCGCGGGGCTACTCGCTCCGTCTGTCGAAGCTCGCGCTGTAAGTAAACAAAATCCAAGGGAACGTCCTACCTGTTTCATATTCATGTGTCGTATTTTCTTTGACTAATATTTCAAATTCAGTTGTTTAGTTTCAGTTTAGCTTCAGTGTTCAGTTATTTTAGACCAAATGTAGGACGATGCCACTGTATTGCGCGGCAAATAATTGCAAAAGCAAAAGGGAGTAAGGTTGCACGCTTTCATTTCACAAGTTAGTAATACCATTGAACTTTCATACTTCGTACATCACACAGTTATAAAATCAATGGTAATACTATGTTAATAAGTGGTAGTTTTTTTATCTTGAAACTCGATTCTAGACTTAAATAGTAATAGAATAGTATAATTTAAGAAAATATAAATACATATTATTTACGAGTACATACGGAAAATTTTAGAACCAAAACCTGAAATTGGAAAACACATGAAAAAAATCATCTGATAATATTATTAACTATTTACTTTTTTAGGCTATTTTATTGAATACCATGACTATGGCCTAATGGTTCGAAACATTTCGGTATTGGATTAAAGTAATTATATACTGAGCTTATTTTAAATTAAAACAGTTATTGAGAATGATAAAATTAACTATAGAAAAAATTAATTTAATTAATTTAAAATTTAAAAAAGTTAGAAATTTTTCCGTTTAGTGGCAGCTTCCCATTTTCCCAGCAGTTCAGAATTATTTAATTTTAAACCAAAAGAGTTGTTGAGTATGATAAAAATAACTATAGAAAAATTAATAATACCGGCATTTTATTTGAAAATACATAAATATGCAATATATAGTAATGGTAGAATCCAGTAATAGAAGTAAATAGTAATTATTTTCAAACTAACTTATGAGAACTACGACAGAAGTGACGCGTTTTATAACGTAGGTATACGGGATTGTACCTCCCGGAGTGGGGGAAGGCGCTCGGCCGGCCGGACCGCGAATCTTATACGGAGCGCGCAGTCCATTAGTATAGATCGTTGGAAGTAAACACCTTTTCGTTCAAATATTTTTTTTCTTTTCCATCTTATCATGTTTAAAAGTCGATATTAAAATCTACTAATTTACTACCAAAAAGTTTACTGTCTCCATTCATTGAATGAATTCGTTTATTTGAATACAACAACAAAATATAGGTTACAGTACCAGACGATATTATTGTATATGATGGCGTGTGACATGTGCAGAGAAAATCCTTCGTTTTATGGGTCACATATTTTAATTTCTATGCAGATGTTAAAGATATTCAGATATTCAATTACCAAACATCACAAATGCAGACTCTACTCTACTCTGTTCTTCATTAGGCCCACGATATGTCCGTTCCCCTGCGGCCGCAAAGTCACCTGCTCCGGACTCGTGCCTCACTTTGAGTTCCATCACCCTCATGTTCTGCTTTCTAAAATAAACAAAAATTGTGATATAGAAATTCAAATACCGTACGAAGACATCAGACATACCGATGAAGAAGAGGGTCGATGTATCATATTCTTCGTGGTGAAAATCGACGACAGAGAAGATGATGGTGAAGATTTCAGGTAAAATAAATCGATTTGTAGTTAATCTCTACGACCTTTTTCAAAACATGTCTTACTCTCATTGTGTTTTATAGCTCAAATTATGTCTACTCATTTTCTATGATATATTTCAACTACCGAAATCAGATTAAAAATGGCTAAACAATGTGCTTGCAACAGTAATATAGTACGAGTGTTTTACAATGTTGATAACTCTGCAAGTGCGTTGGCAGCAAGTCAGCGGACCTACTGCGCGTGACCCGCAATTCCCAGGAGATGCTGCGGCGCGGCTATTATGTGGCCCTGCTGTCCGCAGGACGCCTCCCTAGCGCCTTCGGGGCCGACGCCTGGTTTCTGGCAGTATGGGCCTCCGCCCTATACGACTTCGCTCCCGTCACCTACACCCTGCGAGCCTCCGACAGGAATGACACTCACTGCTTCTCATTTACAGGTCAGCCAGTTTAAACGAGTAACTGATGGTATTTTTTATTTCCTCGTAGTTTATTAGGTATTAACTATGTATGTACTATATATACATTATGTACTAAGTATTTACTAATGTATAAAAATGTAGATTTGTATGAATCACTAAATATCACGAAATATAAAATCAGCTACTTAGCTACTGAAAATGGAACATTTTTACTTCTCTGAGAGTTTTAAGAATTAGTAGTATAACGCGTGCAAGGCAATTAAGTAGAAGATTGCCCTGCACTCTCTCTCTCCCATCAACTAGACGACTGTTCGGTTACTGCGCTGACACTCCATAATCTCGTTTATTAAAACAATATATAATTTTGAGTTCAAAAAGTTCCTCAGTGAGAAATTACTTTTTAGCTCGTTATAACATTAGACCCTGCAATCTGTTTCCTCGACCTTTTAAAACATGACCAGAAAAGACCCTGATTCGAACTCCACTAAGATTGCATAATGCCATTTTAAGCATGCTTGCTTAACCAGGTTTAAGGTTTACCAGAGACCTGCAGAGGGGGGTGCCTGTCAGTCCCACCCGCGCTGCTGCATCAGTTCCATGGCCGGGGGAGCAACCTGACCCTCACCATTACCTTCCACAATAACCATCTGCCTGATAGACCCACCCGCGCTGCTGCATCAGTTCCATGGCCGGGGGAGCAACCTGACCCTCA
The DNA here is from genome assembly GCA_023375725.1 of Nephotettix cincticeps. NCBI lineage: Eukaryota > Metazoa > Arthropoda > Insecta > Hemiptera > Cicadellidae > Nephotettix > Nephotettix cincticeps. Next base: position 72,733,333 of record CM041791.1, read on the forward strand.
CCATTACCTTCCACAATAACCATCTGCCTGACAGTCCCACCCGCGCTGCTGCATCAGTTCCATGGCCGGGGGAGCAACCTCACCCTCACCATTACCTTCCACAATAACCATCTGCCTGTCTGTTATAGGTCCGCCGTCGTCACTCCAAAAGGACCACCGGCCGGGGCAGGTCTACAAGAGGGGCGAGTGCCTGTCAGTCCCGCCAGCGCTGCTGCATCAGTTCCATGGCCGGGGGAGCAACCTGACCCTCACCATTACCTTCCACAATAACCATCTGCCTGTCTGTTATAGGTCCGCCGTCGTCACTCCAAAAGGACCACCGGCCGGGGCAGGTCTACAAGAGGGGCGAGTGCCTGTCAGTCCCGCCCACGCTGCTGCATCAGTTCCATGGCCGGGGGAGCAACCTCACCCTCACCATTACCTTCCACAATAACCATCTGCCTGTCCGTTATAGGTCCGCCGTCGTCACTTCAAAAGGACAACCGGCCGGGGCAGGTCTACAAGAGGGGCGAGTGCCTGTCAGTCCCGCCCACGCTGCTGCATCAGTTCCATGGCCGGGGGAGCAACCTCACCCTCACCATTACCTTCCACAATAACCATCTGCCTGTCTGTTATAGGTCCGCCGTCGTCACTCCAAAAGGACCACCGGCCGGGGCAGGTCTACAAGAGGGGCGAGTGCCTGTCAGTCCCGCCAGCGCTGCTGCATCAGTTCCATGGCCGGGGGAGCAACCTCACCCTCACCATTACCTTCCACAATAACCATCTGCCTGTCTGTTATAGGTCCGCCGTCGTCACTCCAAAAGGACCACCGGCCGGGGCAGGTCTACAAGAGGGGCGAGTGCCTGTCAGTCCCGCCAGCGCTGCTGCATCAGTTCCATGGCCGGGGGAACAACCTCAACCTCACCATCAACTTCCACTCTGACCTGCCCTTTCCCTTTGTACCGACAGCAGCTAATGCTCAGTGGATACCTGACACTCAGGGGCTGATACTCTGAAAAAATCTTTTGTTGAAAGTCATATCCACCAATAAAGTGTTTATCAAATTTTCTGGAAGTTAGGTAGACTATTGTGAGACCTATTGATAGTTACACAATATTTAATTGGACTGGAGAAGAATATTTCTGTAGCTGTAATAGAAATACTTGAATAGAGAATTATCTGGTCTTTGTCAGAAACAGAAATTTCATAAAATATAACAAACCTATTGGTTTGTTTGTTTGTACCAGTGTTATTATTGATTTTTTGCGAGTGGAATTAATGAATGTTAGATTACGCGAGTATTATTATAAAAAATACCGTAAATAAAAAATGTTTGTATTTACTTCCCTGTGGAAATTAGGTTAGATCATGGATATGTCTAAAGATAATGTTTTCACTTCATCCAAACAGCTGTTCTTATTCATTTATATTAAAAATTCAATATAGTAACTCTGGTAGTTTCTATGGAAACCTATGGAAAACCATGTTTTCCATCTTAAAAATAACCAACACCACCCCAGAGCTAAGACATATCCATGTCAAAATTATTTATTTATTTATTTACATGTCAAACATACAGGACAAGCCCAATTACAATTTGACAGTTCAGATAAAATATAAAGATACATTTTATGTGATGCACTGCATTTGCCCACTAAGAAATAAAATTAATAAAAAGAACTAAATAAAATTAATAAAAAGATCTAAATAACTGAGCCTTGTTCCTCTGGCCATAAAGAACCATCGTAGTAGTTCAATATTATACAAATAATCTTAACTTAAGTCTACCAAACAAAAAAACAATATATACTCCAACAAAGGTAAATTGGTCATTTTCACTGAATAATTAACATTAAAATAATAGTTTTGAATTTAATTTTACTTGTATTAAAAATATCCAAAACTATATCATTTAAATAAGCACAATCTAATAATTCATTATATAATCGCATCATCCGGTGCAAAGGAGATGTCGCATGGGTCAACGTTCGCGCATAGGGTACCGCAAACAAATACCTAGTTCTGCTATTGAAAGCCGGAACACGAAAAGACAAGCTTAGTAACAATTCAGGGTCGTCCAACATTCCATTGATCAATTTAAAAAGAACCATCACACTAATCAATTTCCTTCTTAAACACAACCGATTGAAATTAAATAATAATAATAAATCATTGTATGGAACTTGATACGGATATACATAATAACATTTAAAATACACAAATCTGAGGAATTTAGATTGTAGTTTTTCAATTATTCTTCTCTATAAAAGCCGTATCGCACTTAAGTTTGGTTTGGGTTTAGGCTGGATTGGACAATGTGAATCTATCCACTTAGATTTATTTGTTTTGTGGGAATGTTATGAATATGTCTTAACGTATCAGTTATTAACTATACCGCGACCCAGAATATTTAATCTTTCACGACGAAGGTGTAATTCTATTCGACTTCGGAACATGGTCAATCTTAAGGTTAACACGTATTTACTGTTGGGCGTTACGAAGTTCGCCGGGGTCCTTTCTTGCGTCATGGTAGATCGAATATATGTTTTTAATTAATTTGAATTTTTTAACTTCGCTCACAACTAGCAAAAAATAGACGAAGTCGGCAAAACAAAGATGAGACTTTACTGTCAGATATCTCATAGAGAATAAATCTGCAAGTTGACCTGTAAAATTTGAAACAATCTAGTATTCATGAAGTTTTATTACGATTAAAATTGAGTTTTAAAGTAACACAAATCTGTTTTATTAGGTCAAAACTTTAAAATACACCCAGACCTCTCTACTCAGAGAATTTTTAAATCAATAGAAAGAAGTATGAAAATGGAAATATAGTATTACAAATATTTATACTATTAAAATACAAACCTTAAAAATTTCTTTGAAATAGTGGTATGCAAGAATCAAATTTGAAGAATATTTAAATTAGCTATTTGATATTTATTACCTAATTGCCCATAGAGAATAAGCTATTACCGTAGGCCTCATGGCATGACATAAGTCCGGACCATGTTAATTTTTCGTTTTGAGGTGTCCAGAGGCCAAAACCATAGTCTTTAAGTTTATATAACTTTTAAATATAACATTATATATATATATATATATATTATATATATTATATATATATATATATATATATTATATATATATATATATGTGCGTACGTCCGTGCGTGCGTGCGCGCGCGTGTGTGTGTGTGTGTGTGTGTGTATGGGGAGATAAAAAGGGAAAAGATTCCACAAAAACTGGTTTTTGAGAAAAACGCAAAAAACTGTTTTACTCCGAAACTGTTTGGAATACTGAAAAACACACTGTTATACATTTGTTCTTAATTGTACTACGTTTCATGTGATTAAGTGCATTAAAAAATTAATAATATATTGGCTGTTAGGATAGTTCAATGATAGGGGAATCTTTTCCTTCTGGCCCTCATTGTATATCATCACATCCGAAATTTTAGTAACATCAATTTATTTAACAATAAAGAATCCTATTTAAATTCAATCGTATTCAAAATTTTACTAACAAAATTGAAAATATAACTACACCATATTTATGAAAATATTGAACATATTAAATTTGAACAATAATTTTTTTAATAGTGTTTATTGACATTAAAGATTTTACCCTGTTATGATGCTACACAAGGAGCGAAATGTACATCGGGAAAGTAAACAAATTTTAGATCTACAGACAAAAAAGGTAAATAAATTTTACTAAAAGTTGCTTTTCAGGAGGGGAGAAGGTATCCGCTGCTCTATTCCTCTAAACAAAAGTTCTTTCAATTTGACAACTTTTCATAGAATATTTATTTAACCTTATTTAATCATAAATTAAAATATTCTACAATATTTTCTACTCTAGTTTCCCATAGTCAGGATCATGTGGCCGGTGACTTATGACTTGCACTGCTAGTTTATCGACCCGCTTTATTAAGTACCACTTTCCCGCGTCAGGTGTTGGGAAAGTTTTAAGCACTTACGCTGCCGACACAACAGGCTCGAGTTTCTGAAGATTGGAATTTTTCATGAGTTCAACATATTGTTAGTACATGCCCCATTTGATGTTTTATTTTCTACTCCCTTTACTAAACTCTCAACATTTCAGTAGGAGTAAGCCTCAAGAATTCTAACCTTTTCCAACAGTCGCCCATAAATAGCCAGGAAGAACTAATTTTACACATTCTTCAATTATTTCAACATCATCAAAAATTCCAAAAGGCATACTTTATATTACACACGCAGGAACGTATAACCTATTGAAAATATTTAAATACACAAGTTAGATAATAGAGTAATGGCCAAACATACAGTATGTGTGCACATACAGGCCTATGTGCATCTCAACTAATCACCACAGTGTAATACAAAAACAAAACAATATTAAAAATAAAATATTTAAAATAGTGCTCAGTTAGATATTTGACCATAAGTTATTATTAATTAACTGAGGTCTTTTATGTAAGGCTGAGCTAAACTGCTGAAATCCGTCAGTAACAAGTCACAGATGTGCATGTCTTCCCATCTATCATAACACCATTCCACATAACCTAAGTCCTAATTTATTATTAGTATAACTTAAAACACAAACTTTGAGCGTAATACAAAATTATCTAAATTAAACCCCATAAGTATGATAAAATTACTCTTCAACATAAAACAATCTACTTGAATAGGGAAGGGAGTAACAATCCACTACGACCAAGTATTACTACCAGAAACATCCCCGCTATCTCCATTTCTCACTCCCTTATCACTGCTGCCAGTTACGGTTCTGGAGTTTCCCGCAACTTCCTCCGATCCTTCAGCCACGACATGTCAACAACACGATTACATAGTACAAATGTTACTCCATAGCGAGTAACGTTCTTGCATTTTCTTCAACGATTCTATCATATCGTATCACATCGTTCTATCGTAAACGTTCTTCAACGATTCTATCATATCGTATCACATCGTTCTATCGTAAACGTTCTTCAACGATTCTATCATATCGTATCACATCGTTCTATCGTAAACGTTCTTCAAGATTCTAATGACAAAGACATTCAAGTCAATTTTATATTTTATAAATATTTAATTTAGAAGGTACATTATCAAGAATTAATTAGAAGGTAATTATTAGCCTATTAATTTCAACTTCTAAGCCATTTACAATTTTATCCATGCTATAACTTTGTGCATGGATCCTGAGGATGGTAACCAACTATTCTAGTTAACAAGGGACTAGGATTGAACAAGGATTGTGATCGTGCGATCGTGCGGCGTGTCGCGTGTCGCGTGTCATGACGGTATCGCACGCAAGCGCCTTCCCACCGGCTTGCTCTAGAAATGGAAAGTGTTTTGAGACAATACGAATGTTAAATAGGCCCGAACACCAAGTCCAGCAATTAGTGGGGAAAGTGGTGCAGTGGAAGACACCTGGACATAATCAAGTGGTTAACAGGCTGGCGCGACGCTTGTGCAACAGCAGCAGCAGAAGTGTTGTTGGGCGGAATCTGAAACCTTTATAAAGACAATTACTTGATGGTAATTAATTATTGCCGACAGAGTTGGTCCTGCATCGTATGCCGGGTCTGATCACCTCAGGTCTATCTACCGGTACTTAGAACCTGTGCACTGTGATTTCATGCCACAGAGTTAACTTGCGTTTTTGAATATGACTGTGATAAGTGAAAAGCTGGAAAAATTAATAAGTGACTTTTTAAATATTATTTTTATAAAATTTAAAACAACTATAATTCAATGAAACCTCTATTTTAAATAACAGTTTATTAATTTTTAACGGATTCAAAAGTGATAAAAAGTTAATCTCTATATATAAAAATGAATGTATGTATGTCCTTTATGCGTTACCAAACTACTCATCAGATCCCCATGAAATTTTAGAAAGTTTCTCTATATGTGTCCGGGAAGGTTTTAATGAAAATTTCGAAAACTCCATAAAAGTTTCCATTTTATGGCGTTTAAAATTTCTAATATTAACCTTTAGTTTTTTTACAAATTTTAAGCAACCAAAACATTTGATTTCTAAAGCTACAGCTGTTGGTTAACTTTCAGCAAATGGTTAGCAATATGGTTTACTATCCAATGTCATCTGAATAGTTTATTATTGAACAACTATGAAGTAAATATGTGCTGTAAAAATGGACAGCTTTACTCACCACGTTAATAAGTTTACGGTTTTGGAAGATTATGCATTAATATTTTTTCTGTCTCATTAAAAGTCCCGTGTTTATATGTTGGCCAAATAAAATTAATTACAAAATTTGTACATATTAATCGGCTGTTGTATACATTTCCTATAAAGCCGTATTATTGTTAGGTTTGGTTTGGGTTAGGTTTAGATTATAAAATGGTGAATCAATCCACTCAGACTTATCTGTTTTGTGGGAATGTTATTAATATGTCTTATCGTTTCAATATCGTTATTAACTATGCCGCGACCCAGAATATTTAATCTTTTGCAACGAAGCCGTAATGCTATTCGAATTCAGAAACAGGACAATCTTAAAGTTAACATATATTTACTGTTAGACGTTATGAAGTTCACTGGGTCAGCTAGTACAAATATAATAAACGGTACCAGTGGACTGACACATACTTTCTCCCTTAAGTAAATTTAAAAAAGATAATCTGTAATAAAACTATCTTGTTCTACAAAGTTATTCTAAATATCATTTAATAATTTATTGTTCAAATTGTATGGGGGAACCCCCCCCCGGTAATACCAAGCATTTTTGAGCTGGTTTTGTTCGGTGATTTGACCTTACACTTCATACCAAGTTTCATGGAAAATGGTTGGAAAGTAAGGAAGAAATTTATTTTTTATATTCTCCATAAGAATAACATTGGGCGCTTTCAGACAACGTACTGCGTTTATCGTGGACAGTAAATTTAACTTTTCTCTGGAACCGTTAGTCGTAGACAAATAATTCAATATACTAATTTGTTTAGTTTTTTAAGCTGGTTTCAATGATACCAGTCAAGCTATACTTTACTTTTATTTTTTTCGCAGAAAATTTGATTTTTTTGACATTTAAAAGCCCATAACTTTTGAGCCGTCATTTTTAGAGACATGCGGGTGGTGTCAAATTATTTATTACTCTGTGCACTATAAACTATCAAATTTTGATCAAAATCGTTAGAGCCGTTTTTGAGAAAATTGGATTTTTCACGTATTTAAGGGTTTTTAGGGGTAAACTACCCTTAAAAATCAAAAATTCAAAAAAATGAAAAAAACACCTGGAGATACGGTGACTATATATATACATGCCAAATTTCATCTAAATCGGACAAACGGGGTAGGCTGTGGCACTGTACACATCCAGACACACACACACACACACAGACAGACACACGGACGGACAGACATCACGTCAAAACCCACTTTTTTGGATTCAGGGGACCCCAAAACGGATATATCCACCCTCAACTCAAATTCGAAAATTTTGACGAAAACAATACTTTCTCCATATACTATGTATAAGGGGAGAAAGTAAAAAAACACTTCAGAAATCTATATATTTAACACGCTTGGCATATTTTTGTGATAATTGTTTTGGAGCGATGGTGCTACTAATCACCATGTCCAAGATGTCGTTAGAAATGTCTTAGCGTATAGTTTTCCATAAATTAAAAAGTTTGAAAAGTCAAGTTGGACATGGTAAAATATGGGTTCAGAGTCACAATTTTTCCATAGACGTAATATGCAGGTACACGCCCACAATCAAGAAATCAGCTACCACTTAAAATAACCACTTAATATAAACATTTTAAGTGGTTACTAAAATGGTAGACTAGGCCGACGAATAACTAGCTGGTAGACGCGAACGAAATGCACACAATACTACTGTCGTCGATAGCCGAATACAGCAATCACCCTTCCGTTTTGGGCTAAAGTGTGCTCTTTAGCAGCCACCTGCAGATTTCATATTCAATTTAGGACTGTTGGATAATCGCCGCATATAATTTCAAAGCCGAACAAACAAGTGGTGATCGCCGAACCTTCAGCCTTTGTTGTCATAAAGGAAAAGTTATTCTACCACCTTAACGTGTTTCACCTCCAATTCTAAAACTGCTTGGAAATCGGGCTTCCACGGATCTCTCCCAAAAGCGGATGTCAGTGAATTATATTGAGAACATAAGATTGTTCAACTCGTCATTTGCAATGGTTATCCACGTGCCATCTGGATGACAGTGTTGCCAATGGTGTCAATCTATCACCGCATTGGAGGGCTTATCCCTCAAGACATTCAGCATCCGAAATATGCTGAGTTATATTTTTACGACGTCGACATTGTAAATCGAGAAAGACTCATCGATGCAGCAAACCAAAACTGTGACCCACAAGTGATGAATGATATTGCTTTACATTTGGCAGCGGTAAATCCATTAGGCTAATCTTTCAAAATGATGCGTGAGGTTGTTCAAGAAGCAGCTCCAGAAGAAACGACCAATGTTAGAAGAATGGTTATTATGACTACTCCTAATCAAGGTTCTAGATGATACAATGATGCATGGTGCACTGACGTCAATCCAATCTTTAAAGCTGACAATGATGACCTGGAGATCGAAGTTTGGTACTAGAGAATTCAGTGTCATCCATAACTGCAAGCAGTACTAAAGCTGGTGGCTATTCGTAACAGTTCTTTGAATTTGATTGATGAATTATCTATGTGTCCCGAGTACGCTTTGCAAACAATAGAATGTCTGCTCAGGGACTCTTCTTAGAAGTTTTGGTGGCAAATCATTCTACTTTTTGAAAATTTCCGAGGAGAAGATAGAATCGAGTTACCTGATCAAATCGTTGGTGGCGGCGATCCGGTTGAAGACACGGTTCGATTTCGGAGATTATTGAATCAGATGAAATCGTTGATCGTTCAATTCTCTGCCCGAAAACGATGTTCTTTACTAAATTCAGCAATTTTTGAGAAACTAGCAGGCCAACATACAATTTATTATAGTTTTAATAAGGTACTTACAGAAGACGATAGCGGCGATATCAACTACCTGACGGAATTCTTGCATAGTTTATCTGTTAGCGGACTTATCTGTTAATGAACTCAAGTTGAAGGGGCGCCGTGGTCTTGTTTATTTGTAATCTTAATACAGCAAAAGGCCTAATTAACGGAACAAGGATGAGAGTCAAGATATTGTATCGTAATTCAATTGACTGAAGCTCAAACAAAAAAAGAATTCTTATACCATGAATACATATGCGCTCATCCGACACCTTGTTACCGTTCAGTCTCCAGCGCACACAGTTCGCAATTATTGTGGCATTTGCTATGTCCATAAACAAATCACAGAGCCAATCTTTGGGTGAGGTTGAAGTAGTTCTCCCAGAACCGGTGTTTGTTCACGGCCAACTGTATGTCGCAGCAAGTAGAGCCCGATCATTTCCAATTCCAAATTGGAGAAATACGTTTGTTTACAAATTTGTCTACAATCAAAACATTTGATTTCTTAAGCTACAGCTGTTGGTTTACTTTCCATTAGCAATATGCTTTACTATACGATGCCATCTGAATCATTCACTAATGTAAAACTATGAAGTAAATATGCCCTATACAAAATGTACAGCTTTATTCACCACGTTAATAATTTACGGTTTTGGGAGATTATGTATTGATATTTTTATTTTGTCTGGTTAAAATTTTTGTGTTTATGTGTTGTCCAAATAAAAAATAACTACACTGTTTTTACATATTTAGTTTGTTATAATAATCAGCTGTTGTATAAATTTCCTATAACAGCCGTATTACAGGTAGTTAGGTACTGTTAAAACTTTTTTAGAAAGCTACATAATATTATCAAAATCATATTTCTCATTTTTGACATGGATATGTCTTAGCACTGGGGGTGTTGGTGATTTTTAAGATGGGAAATATGTAACAGGTTTACATAGAAACCACCAGAGACATTGTGTTGAATTTTTAATATAAAAGTATAATAACAGCTGTTTATATGAAGTGAAAGCATTCCCTTTAGAAATATCTATGATCTAACCAATTTCCCACAGGGAAGTAAATATAAACATTTTTACTCATACGGATTACACACTGAAATATTGTCACTTAAGAAATTGTATTATAAGGTAGATAAATAGGTATAATAAGATAGATGCTATACAAGTAAAATTTATGTTTATTTAAGTCATTTAGAGACTTACTGGATGGGAAAAGGATTCACATTGAGATAGGGCTTTCCTTGGTCAAAAATTCAATTCCAACAAGATAAACCAATTCCAATTGGATCGGAACACACAATGATGCACGCGGCTTCCGTCGTCATCCAGTGTCCAGCTGAGCGCATCTGTCGCAATGTTACATTGTATAACGCGCCACGGCAAAATAATGGAATGTTATATCGGATATAGTTAATGTGCTGCTTTCTCTCGGTATATATACCTGGGGCGACGGGGCGACGGGAGAGCCACCGGGACCATGGACAAGGTAGGACATCTCCCTCGCACGCTCACTATTACATGCACTCTACAACAATTAACTAACAATCAATTGATTAAAACAATTGATTATGCTTTTAATAAACATTAACTAACTTAGTTGTAAACAAGTTAGCATTTCATATTGGCGAGACACATGCATATACATTTGATCTTGAAGGAATAAAAATCGTACACAGAATCAATATTCCTCCATAATATTGTTAAAGAAAAAATAGGTTTATTAAAATATAGTTTCATTTAACAATTTACACACAGTAATAATTACAACAATTGTTTAGTTTTTCATTTGATTGAAACAAATAGTTTCAGTAATATGTGTGTTCAAACAAAGGCCAGATCATTCGTCAACACTTGCTTCTTACTTTCAAACTGGTAATTTAGAATTTTCAAAATTCGTTTCTGTGGTGAGGCTTTCTGGATGTAAAATTTAAATGGTTAGAACTTAAAAAGAATATAACAAATATAATTGATGAAAACTTGGATAATTTACCTATACACCGGGTGGCGATTTAGGTATACTTTAATTTAAATCGACAAGTTTTTAACTTCTACTATTGCATTTTCTCTAGCGTTATTCATGAAAAACCGGTGCCACCATTTTCAATTGTATAGTCCCATAAGAACAATGTTAAATTGTGTTTTCCTTAACGCTTCAATCCAATACTATAATACGAGCAAGGTTTGTATATATATATATATATATATATATATATATATATATATATATATATATATATATTTGCACACGGATCTCGAAAACGGCACTAAGGAATTTCTTTAAATTTTGGAAATAACTAATTTCCGAGTAGAAACCTAGTTCTAGATAGGTCTAATGTCCAGGAAAATTCTTGTTTTCGTGTAATATTAAGTTTAAAATCTAAAAATTTAACATTACGCTTATGGAGAATAAAATGTAAACAATACAAACCAAAACAGCTGTTTATAACCGTTTGACAGTTCTTGATTGAAGACGGCGGGGAACAATATAGAGGTTATGCATTAATATTTATTTTATGAATGTAATAAATGCAAAATTATCAGGTTACTAAACAATTTGTAAAAACTTAGGATAACATAACTTAACTAAGGATAACATAACTGTGCGAAATAAAAGCAGAAAAAAGTATTTCCAAAATCTTCCGTGATTTGATAGAAAACGTAAACGGCATCGCTCAATTGACTAACGCCGTAGCCGAGTGGTAGCGTGTCACCTCAAGAACTATAGGCCGCGAGTTCCATCCCCACCAGGGGCGATTCTTTTTGTTCAGTGCTATATTAATTATGGTGTATTAAATCGGATTTATTTCAACCACATAAATGTTTTCATTGAGTAATAAATGTGTTTTAATTTTTCTAATTAATTTTTATAATACATGTCTTATTCTATACGAGCAAAGCTCGGTCACCAGGTACTGAATATGTAATATAGGTTATTTATAAAAATAAATTTAACTTTTATTTCAGAAAAAGGATAATTAATTACCACGTACACAAGGAATTGTACTGTTTTATAGTATACAAATTTAATTAATTTGTTATGTTTCCTTAGATAACCATTTTAACAATATTTAATTTCTCATGAACAGACAAATGCTTATTTACAGAACATTGTTCTGACGGGTGCCGATAACAGTTTTTTTATCACTGGAAGGGACAGATTACTCCCAAGGCACTTCAGCCGTAGCGGCTTGTTGCGCGCCCCTGTATGGGTTGCGGCATTATCACATAGCGAAAACCCATTTGGTGATTGGCGGGATTTGAACCCGGGACCTTGGGTACCAAAGCCCGCGCTCTACCCCTAGACCAGAGCGCTCCCCACTGGCACCATTGAAACAAGCTTAAAAAACTAAACAAATAAGTAATTTGAATTATTTGTCTACGACTAATGGTTCCAGAAAAAAGTTAAACTTACTGCCCATGAAAAACGCGGTACAGTACGTTGTGTAAAGCGCCCAATATTATTCTTATGGAGAATATTAAAAAATCAATTTCTTCCTTATTTTCCAACCGTTTTCCATGAAAATAAAACCCAAATAAAACCAACTCAAAAATCTTGGTATTACCGGGGGGGGGGGTTCCCCTATACAATTCAAACAATTAATTTAACTTTGATTCTCTTGTTTTTATTTTCAGAAATGGGATGATTACTTTTGAAACAATAAATTATTAAATGATATTAAGATAAACTTTAAAGAACATGATAGTTTTATTACAGATTGTCGTTTTTAATACTCTGATACGTCTATAACATCAGAACATAGAAAATTTGTACTCGTGCTTGTACTTGGTATGTCCCATTTTGATCTAACATTTAGTTAGGCTTCAAGTTAAAATAAATGACCACTTCTCCGTCAATTACAACCGAAAATATAAAATAGTACGTCTATAATATCAGAACATAGTTCTATCCTATCCTCTGTCGCATTGCTGGGATAAGTTAATTGTTCAGTTGCAGTTGGCGGTGGCGGTGGCGGTGGCGGTGGCGGTGGCGTGTTGCGCGCTGGGGACAGCGCTACCCGCGCCTCAGTACGAGGCTCTGTCGCAGGAGCTGTACAGCCACGAGGATGATCACGACCACAACCACGACCACGACCACGACCACGACCATGTCGACTACTATGTGAGTGCCGACAAAGCTAAAGTGGAAAATACAATCCAATAATAATATACTGTAATAGTAGAATTTGCATCACCTCCACTACCTTTGATTTTAATGACGTTAGAGCAATGTTAAATAATCCGAAACGTGCCTCTCTTCAAGCAGCAACGATTTAATTACAACAAATCCGCTTAGCATGGGTTCATCAAAATATGTTTACCGATCTAGGTGATTGAAAAGTTTATAAACTATAATGTTACTATAGAACGAATATAACATTAAAAATATTTGTATATATAATATCAATAATATTTAGAAATGGTTCTTAGCTTTGGGGGGTAGGGTGATGCTGGCAATTTGCGAGACCAAAATTGGAAACAGGGAATTCATTTGGTCAGTGACGTCATATGGCTATAAGGACAACTTTTTAGAGGACATTCCCTTTAGACATCTAATCTATTTCCAACTGGGAAGTAAATACAATCATTTTTGTAAAACTTATTTTTTAAATATTTTTTATCCACCCAAATGAGTTATAAATTAGAAATTCATATTCTAGTAAGATACAGTACTAAAAATATTAATATATTTCAAGTAGCAGGCTTTGTTATAGGAAAGATTCCCACAGGCATTGTTTGAATTTAATATTTGTTGGAAAGTGATAGCGAAAAAACAAAACAGTGATGTCGATTTGTGATGTTGTGTATTGGCGATGGTCCACCGCACTAAACAATTCGCATAGATTCGGATAGAGGATAGAGGATAAAGGATAGAGGATAGAGGATAGAGGATAGAGGATAGAGGATAGAGGATAGAGGATAGAGGATAGAGGATAGAGGATAGAGGATAGAGGATAGAGGATAGAGGATAGAGGATAGAGGATAGATGATAGAGGATAGAGGATAGAGGATAGAGGATAGAGGATAGAGGATAGAGGATAGAGGATAGAGGATAGAGGATAGAGGATAGAGGATAGAGGATAGAGGATAGAGGATAGAGGATAGAGGATAGAGGATAGAGGAGAGATGATAGAGGATAGAGGATAAGGGATAGAGGACAAGGGATAGAGGATGGTGAATAGAAGATAGAGGATAGAGAATAAAGAATAGTGGATAGAGGATAGAGGTTAGAGGATAGATAATAAGAGATAGAGGATGGTGGATAGAAGATAGAGGATAGAGAATAAAGTATAGGGGATAGAGGATAGAGCATACAGAATAGAGGATAGATGATATAGAATAGTGGATAGTGGATAGACACGGCCTTTCTAGCGGCTGGGGTATGTGGACAGATTGATGATCCTTAGTAACACCAAGATACAGATACGGAGCACCAGGCTCATGACCGTCGCCAAGGCCACAGGACGTCGTCCCCTCATGTTTATGTGACACATGGCTCATCTCATGGCTGGGGTATGTGGACAGATTGATGATCCTTAGTAACACCAAGATACAGATATGAAGCACCAGGCTCATGACCGTCGCCAAGGCCACAGGACGTCGTCCCCTCATGTTTATGTGACACATGGCCCATCTCATGGCTGGGGTATGTGGACAGATTGGTGATCCTTAGTAACACCAAGATACAGATACGGAGCACCAGGCTCATGACCGTCGCCAAGGCCACAGGACGTCGTCCCCTTATGTTTATGTGACACATGGCCCATCTCATGGCTGGGGTATGTGGACAGATTGGTGATCCTTAGTAATACCAAGATACAGATACGGAGCACCAGGCTCATGGCTGTCGCCAAGGCCACAGGACGTCGTCACCTCATGTTTATGTGACACATGGCCCATCTCATGGCTGGGGTATGTGGACAGATTGGTGATCCTTAGTAACACCAAGATACAGATACGGAGCACCAGGCTCATGGCTGTCGCCAAGGCCACAGGACGTCGTCCCCTCATGTTTATGTGACACATGGATATGGCTGGGGTATGTGGACAGATTGTGATCCTTAGTAACACCAAGATACAGATAGAGCACCAGGCTCATGAGTCGCCAAGGCCACAGGACGTCGTCCCCTCATGTTTATGTGACACATGGACTCATGGCTGGGGTATGTGGACAGATTGGTGATCCTTAGTAATACAAGATACAGATACGGAGCACCAGGCTCATGACCGTCGCCAAGGCCACAGGACGTCGTCCCCTCATGTTTATGTGACACATGGCCTCTCATGGCTGGGGTATGTGGACAGATTGGTGATCCTTAGTAACACCAAGATACAGATACGGAGCACCAGGCTCATGACCGTCGCCAAGGCCACAGGACGTCGTCCCCTCATGTTTATGTGACACATGGCCCATCTCATGGCTGGGGTATGTGGACAGATTGGTGATCCTTAGTAACACCAAGATACAGATACGGAGCACCAGGCTCATGACCGTCGCCAAGGCCACAGGACGTCGTCCCCTCATGTTTATGTGACACATGGCCCATCTCATGGCTGGGGTATGTGGACAGATTGGTGATCCTTAGTAACACCAAGATACAGATACGGAGCACCAGGCTCATGACCGTCGCCAAGGCCACAGGACGTCGTCCCCTCATGTTTATGTGACACATGGCCCATCTCATGGCTGGGGTATGTGGACAGATTGGTGATCCTTAGTAACACCAAGATACAGATACGGAGCACCAGGCTCATGACCGTCGCCAAGGCCACAGGACGTCGTCCCCTCATGTTTATGTGACACATGGCTCATCTCATGGCTGGGGTATGTGGACAGATTGGTGATCCTTAGTAACACCAAGATACAGATACGGAGCACCAGGCTCATGACCGTCGCCAAGGCCACAGGACGTCGTCCCCTCATGTTTATGTGACACATGGCCCATCTCATGGCTGGGGTATGTGGACAGATTGGTGATCCTTAGTAACACCAAGATACAGATACGGAGCACCAGGCTCATGACCGTCGCCAAGGCCACAGGACGTCGTCCCCTCATGTTTATGTGACACATGGCCCATCTCATGGCTGGGGTATGTGGACAGATTGGTGATCCTTAGTAACACCAAGATACAGATACGGAGCACCAGGCTCATGACCGTCGCCAAGGCCACAGGACGTCGTCCCCTCATGTTTATGTGACACATGGCCCATCTCATGGCTGGGGTATGTGGACAGATTGGTGATCCTTAGTAACACCAAGATACAGATACGGAGCACCAGGCTCATGACCGTCGCCAAGGCCACAGGACGTCGTCCCCTCATGTTTATGTGACACATGGCCCATCTCATGGCTGGGGTATGTGGACAGATTGGTGATCCTTAGTAACACCAAGATACAGATACGGAGCACCAGGCTCATGACCGTCGCCAAGGCCACAGGACGTCGTCCCCTCATGTTTATGTGACACATGGCCCATCTCATGGCTGGGGTATGTGGACAGATTGGTGATCCTTAGTAACACCAAGATACAGATACGGAGCACCAGGCTCATGACCGTCGCCAAGGCCACAGGACGTCGTCCCCTCATGTTTATGTGACACATGGCCCATCTCATGGCTGGGGTATGTGGACAGATTGGTGATCCTTAGTAACACCAAGATACAGATACGGAGCACCAGGCTCATGACCGTCGCCAAGGCCACAGGACGTCGTCCCCTCATGTTTATGTGACACATGGCCCATCTCATGGCTGGGGTATGTGGACAGATTGGTGATCCTTAGTAACACCAAGATACAGATACGGAGCACCAGGCTCATGACCGTCGCCAAGGCCACAGGACGTCGTCCCCTCATGTTTATGTGACACATGGCCCATCTCATGGCTGGGGTATGTGGACAGATTGGTGATCCTTAGTAACACCAAGATACAGATACGGAGCACCAGGCTCATGACCGTCGCCAAGGCCACAGGACGTCGTCCCCTCATGTTTATGTGACACATGGCCCATCTCATGGCTGGGGTATGTGGACAGATTGGTGATCCTTAGTAACACCAAGATACAGATACGGAGCACCAGGCTCATGACCGTCGCCAAGGCCACAGGACGTCGTCCCCTCATGTTTATGTGACACATGGCCCATCTCATGGCTGGGGTATGTGGACAGATTGGTGATCCTTAGTAACACCAAGATACAGATACGGAGCACCAGGCTCATGACCGTCGCCAAGGCCACAGGACGTCGTCCCCTCATGTTTATGTGACACATGGCCCATCTCATGGCTGGGGTATGTGGACAGATTGGTGATCCTTAGTAACACCAAGATACAGGTCCGGAGCACCAGGCTCATGACCGTCGCCAAGGCCACAGGACGTCGTCCCCTCATGTTTATGTGACACATGGCCCATCTCATGGCTGGGGTATGTGGACAGATTGGTGATCCTTAGTAACACCAAGATACAGGTCCGGAGCACCAGGCTCATGACCGTCGCCAAGGCCACAGGACGTCGTCCCCTCATGTTTATGTGACACATGGCCCATCTCATGGCTGGGGTATGTGGACAGATTGGTGATCCTTAGTAACACCAAGATACAGATACGGAGCACCAGGCTCATGACCGTCGCCAAGGCCACAGGACGTCGTCCCCTCATGTTTATGTGACACATGGCCCATCTCATGGCTGGGGTATGTGGACAGATTGGTGATCCTTAGTAACACCAAGATACAGATACGGAGCACCAGGCTCATGACCGTCGCCAAGGCCACAGGACGTCGTCCCCTCATGTTTATGTGACACATGGCCCATCTCATGGCTGGGGTATGTGGACAGATTGGTGATCCTTAGTAACACCAAGATACAGATACGGAGCACCAGGCTCATGACCGTCGCCAAGGCCACAGGACGTCGTCCCCTCATGTTTATGTGACACATGGCCCATCTCATGGCTGGGGTATGTGGACAGATTGGTGATCCTTAGTAACACCAAGATACAGGTCCGGAGCACCAGGCTCATGACCGTCGCCAAGGCCACAGGACGTCGTCCCCTCATGTTTATGTGACACATGGCCCCCCTCATGTTTATGTGACACATGGCCCTTCTCGCGGATGGTCTCCATATTTTATATATCTCCGCGGATTTTAGTGGTTAAAACTGGTTTTAGATATCTTTGCTTTGATATTTCCCAACTAGTCGCTCCCATACTGACTATGGAGCACTGGTTGTCCTTGAACCATTGCTGTAATCTCAATTTAGTTTTTATCAAGAAAATTTTATTGAATATAAGTATAAATACCCACGTCGCAGCAGACCTGCGTACTCATAGAAATTCCAAATCAATAATATAATAACAATAATGATATATAACAAGATTAATCAATGTCTGTCGATAAATATGCGAGTTATTTTCATATTCTCCATAATATTAACATGGGAAAGAGTATGCAGGTTTGCTGCTGTGAGGAACATTGAAAGTAGGCATTTGTAGCCTTAAAATCTTTTACTTTAACCACTTATACCAAGTTTCATAAACATCTGTCCATAAATAAAGTAGTTTGCCTATTCTCTATATGATTAATATGGGAAAAGAGTATGCAGGTTAGCTGCCATGATAAATACACAAATTATGATTTTTAAGCATTTTTTAAGCATTTTTAAGCATCTCAACCACATGAAAGTAAATACCCAGTTTAATTGATAAGTGAATTATTACTTTTTTTATCCTCCATAAGATTAACATTGGAGCCCCAAAATACAACGTACTGTGTTTAGATTTTTTAATATCTCGGTAACCGTTGGAGATAGAGAAAAACTGTAAGAAACTAAATTGTGTAACTTTTAAGCTGATTTCAATGGTGAAAGATAAAATCTTTTGAATTACGTATGAAAAACGGAAAAAACCCCAATTTTTGAGTACAATACCCCCAAACTACCCGTTCCCATGGACCGATATGTCTGGTTTACGAACTCGTCCGAGCAAATTTAGGAATACACGGCTCTACCAAATTTGGTCTCTATCGAAACATTTTTACGAGAGTTATCGTGTTCACAGACACACACACACACACACACGCACACACACACACACCCACACACACACACACACACACACACGCACCATATACCATACATACCATATATATATATATATATATATATATATATAATTTTGACGACTATTGTTTTTCATCTCTGGGCACCTAAAGACGAAAAATAACATGGTCCCGGGCTTAAGTCTTGCCATGAGACATACGGTAATAGCTTCTTCCCTATGGGGGAAAAATTACAAGTTTACTTTGTTTTTGGATGATAACACTTGATTTTGATGGGCATATAGTAGGCCTACCAAGTAACGTTAAACATCTTCATTAGGTCACTACATAGGGGAGAGTTGCCGATATTGGACTGTTTACTTGTTTTAATTTTTAATTAATCATTATTCTGCACAACATTGAAAGTGACAAAGTTAAAATGTGGAAACTGTTTTCAACTTGTAAACAAATTTTTAGCCTATTCATAAGATTAAGTCATAAGATAAGGCGGGAATAAATTATTTTCAATGCATTGTCAACGGTCTACTAGTCTACTTGGACCTGCGAGTTTCTGAAATTGTACCGGGTCCCTAAATTGGACCGCTGATAATAATACAAATTTAGCACTACCGAGGTACTGAGAGTCAGATTCTTAAGATTATCAAAATAAAGAAACATGTTAGTATTATTCAACTCCATCCGTTCCGGTGCCGTAGCGATCGGCGACCCTCTAACCAGCCCAGCAGGGATCCGGAAGCCAATCTTCTGGCGGATTGGTGGAAATGGCGGAGAACGCTTCCGCCGGTATAACAGATCTGAGCCAGGAAGCCGTCGGGGCTGCCACGCAGTGGCTGTGACGTTTATATACAGTACATTAATCGTAATCGATATCGTAACGAGCACCAGGTAGCGTGATAACCGGACGCCGAGGAAACGCGCATTCTTCAAACGTTTCTTTATAGCGACTTTCCTATAGGGATGAAGCTATTAACGTAGGTCTCATGGCAAAACTTAAGCCTGGGGCCATGTTGATTTTTTGTTTTGATGTGCCTAGGGACAAAAAACTGTCATTAAAATATATAGGTGTATAAATAAGGAAACGAAATTAGTAGCCTACCCTTTAATTAGTCTATCCTTTATTGTCAACGTATCGGACTCATGGTCTGGCATTCAGAAAAGGACAAACCAACTAAACATTAGGTACGGTATGGTTTAAAATATTCAGTATGTTCCTGTACTTTGATTACATTTCCAAGGTGTAAACTATTCTTGAATCAACTGATACTTAATTCAGTCCCCTCGCTTCAGTTCAATAGTTTTGACATGGTTATGTCTTAGCTCTGGAAGAGATTGACAACCCATCAGACAAAAATTTGAAACGGTCACGTTATATGACTCTAAGGATAGCTGTTTATAGGAACTGAAAATATTCCCTTTAGACCTATCCATGATCCGTGAACCTATTTTCACAGGGAAGTAAATATAATTATTTTTATTATTTATTAATTATTTCATTTTTTCTTAACCGTTCCGTTGTTAATTGCGTATTCATTAACTCATCGAAAATAAAATTTTGTAGTGAGAATAGTTGACAATTCCTGTCTGGTTTCAGTTTAAATATTCAGCCTACAAGTGTGAGCTCAATATAGTATTTAATATTCTTCATTTAATAATAAACCACCATAGTGGTGGTGGCCTAACTCGTATTCGAAGCATCATTCACATTTGAGTCATATGACATTTCACAATGTACGTTACCATATTTTTGGGTACAACGCAACATCACAGTACTGCCAACACGATGTTTTGCAGGCGCATCCCAAGTACAGCTACAAGTACGGAGTCCACGACGAGCACACAGGCGACGTGAAGAGTGCACACGAGACACGAGACGGGGACGTGGTCAAGGGCAAGTACAGCCTGGTGGAGCCGGACGGCAGTGTGCGCACCGTCGAGTATACGGCCGACAAGCACAGCGGGTTCAACGCGGTGGTGACCCACTCACACGGCTACCACGACCACTGACACTGACTGTTGCAGTACCTAAACCTACTTACATACAGTGGAACGGTGGAATACATAGTTGAATTATTGTAAAATAATTCTGTATAAAGACACGTGTTTTGTAGGTCCACCTCACATACCAAAGGATGTATTGAATTATTGTAATATAGGTTATTTTTATATGTTATTGTTGTTGATGATTTACCTTCTGCACAAACTCTTAAATTAGTATTTATTTGTTATACTCCACTGTAAGGAGATATTTTACTGTCTCTATGGTACTACGAGAGTTTGCCTTGATGTAGACGTTGCAAGTTAATTTGCAACGACACCCATGTGAAGTACTACGTAGAACATAAGGAGTTGGAATAATGTATGTAGACCTCCACTTGAATACCGTATAAAGTTATGAATATTATGCAGATAGTTACATATAATACAGATTCACATTTAACAGAGTTCGACTTCGACAGTAAATAGTACAACGGATTAAATATAGCTTGATATCCGATTACTTACAATCTTATCTTAACTTCAGGACAATCAGAACCTACCTTTAGGGTCCTTAGGAAAGTGTATAAAATAATGTTATTTGTCAAGAGTTTGCCATAAATTAATGGACTCAGATCTACAAATTCACTCATACTTAAACTCATCTGGATGACCAGGCATGGCATTAGAGATTATTGAGCGATTGATAATATCAAACGGTTGTATGCAGTTGATGCAAAATAAAATTCGTGAAAATGTTTGCCACACAGTAAAACTAATATCGAGATATCATTTGTTGTTTCAGGCATAACATTAGATACTAAACAACACATAAATATAACTTGACTTATTAATTATTCATATTTTACGGAATGTGATCAGATATAGCTATTAATCACTATGTTGACTCCACTGAACACTTAAAAAATAAAACAAATAAAAAAAATTTTTTCTCTATTCAGTGCACTTATTTTACCCGCTTGTGATTTTTAGATCCCTGGCTAACCTCTTAACTGGCTTCATAATATTAGTTTATCCAGATTTTATATTATTTACAGAATTGAGCCAAGGTGTAATCTGGACCATGGAGGTTCACAGTTATTTGCAAGAGTAACGAGTGGGTTCACCGTTGGTTTTGATCTTGGTTCATTAGTTACTTAGATACAACTTGAATCGTAGGTAGCCTTTATAATGTACACATTCCACTACGTTGAATGTGTGACAGTGTTACTGGTTACACGATTGTCGTTGTAGTCACATTAAAGGTAAAGTGTATCCAGGGAGCTATGTTGAATGTGTGACAGTGTTACTGGTTACACAATTGTCGTCGTAGTCACATTAAAGGTAAAGTGTATGCAGGGAGCTATGTTGAATGTGTGACAGTGTTACTGGTTACACGATTGTCGTTGTAGTCACATTAAAGGTAAAGTGTATCCAGGGAGCTATGTTGAATGTGTGACAGTGTTACTGGTTACACGATTGTCGTTGTAGTCACATTAAAGGTAAAGTGTATCCAGGGAGCTATGTTGAATGTGTGACAGTGTTACTGGTTACACGATTGTCGTCGTAGTCACATTAAAGGTAAAGTGTATGCAGGGAGCTATGTTGAATGTGTGACAGTGTTACTGGTTACACGATTGTCGTCGTAGTCACATTAAAGGTAAAGTGTATCCAGGGAGCTATGTTGAATGTGTGACAGTGTTACTGGTTACACGATTGTCGTCGTAGTCACATTAAAGGTAAAGTGTATCCAGGGAGCTATGTTGAATGTGTGACAGTGTTACTGGTTACACGATTGTCGTCGTAGTCACATTAAAGGTAAAGTGTATGCAGGGAGCTATGTTGAATGTGTGACAGTGTTACTGGTTACACGATTGTCGTCGTAGTCACATTAAAGGTAAAGTGTATGCAGGGAGCTATGTTGAATGTGTGACAGTGTTACTGGTTACACGATTGTCGTCGTAGTCACATTAAAGGTAAAGTGTATCCAGGGAGCTATGTTGAATGTGTGACAGTGTTACTGGTTACACGATTGTCGTCGTAGTCACATTGAAGGTAAAGTGTATCCAGGGAGCTATGTTGAATGTGTGACAGTGTTACTGGTTACACGATTGTCGTCGTAGTCACATTAAAGGTAAAGTGTATCCAGGGAGCTATGTTGAATGTGTGACAGTGTTACTGGTTACACGATTGTCGTCGTAGTCACATTAAAGGTAAAGTGTATCCAGGGAGCTATGTTGAATGTGTGACAGTGTTACTGGTTACACGATTGTCGTCGTAGTCACATTAAAGGTAAAGTGTATCAGGGAGCTATGTTGAATGTGTGACAGTGTTACTGGTTACACGATTGTCGTCGTAGTCACATTAAAGGTAAAGTGTATGCAGGGAGCTATGTTGAATGTGTGACAGTGTTACTGGTTACACGATTGTCGTCGTAGTCACATTAAAGGTAAAGTGTATGCAGGGAGCTATGTTGAATGTGTGACAGTGTTACTGGTTACACGATTGTCGTCGTTAGTCACATTAAAGGTAAAGTGTATGCAGGGAGCTATGTTGAATGTGTGACAGTGTTACTGGTTACACGATTGTCGTCGTAGTCACATTAAAGGTAAAGTGTATGCAGGGAGCTATGTTGAATGTGTGACAGTGTTACTGGTTACACGATTGTCGTCGTCGTAGTCACATTAAAGGTAAAGTGTATCCAGGGAGCTATGTTGAATGTGTGACAGTGTTACTGGTTACACGATTGTCGTCGTAGTCACATTAAAGGTAAAGTGTATGCAGGGAGCTATGTTGAATGTGTGACAGTGTTACTGGTTACACGATTGTCGTCGTAGTCACATTAAAGGTAAAGTGTATCCAGGGAGCTATGTTGAATGTGTGACAGTGTTACTGGTTACACGATTGTCGTCGTAGTCACATTAAAGGTAAAGTGTATGCAGGGAGCTATGTTGAATGTGTGACAGTGTTACTGGTTACACGATTGTCGTCGTAGTCACATTAAAGATAAAGTGTATGCAGGGAGCTATGTTGAATGTGTGACAGTGTTACTGGTTATACGATTGTCGTCGTAGTCACATTAAAGATAAAGTGTATCCAGGGCCAGATATCTTAATAAAAATGGAAAATGTAGTTTCCTAGATAATTAGTTTAACTTTAATTAGATACCTCAACCATCTTTTTACGACGATCGAGTGAACAGTCAAGCTGGCACAAAATTAGGATTATTCTCATGTTACTAAAATTCAAGATGGAACTGCATAAAATAAGAAGAGCCAGATTTTCTCCTGGTCCTGAATCTCTTGACGGCGGCGATGAGAACTATATAAGCATTGCTATGGCCGTGGGCTTTGCTAGGTCTATCTAGGTTCTATCACACAATCATTGCTATTAAGCTCCCTATAAACGATCGGTTTAAACAGTTATGTTTTTTATCATAATTATTTGTCTTCTTAGACTACACTCTTCGCATTTAAATGGATTCCTTTGGTAAGTTGTCAAGGGTGAATCATTTAAATACAAGAACAAATACAAAAGCATCTACAAAATTAATTTTCAAAGTTTCGCGGAACTCATTGGTGGTGTCAAGTTTTCCCGCACGCGGGCAGAGGGCCTGCCCAAGACTGAATCACTCGTTTTTATGAGTTACTCGAAACGTCGAGAATCAACTTTTTGTGACGCTTTTGTGTTCGTGTTTTACCCCCAGACAACACCGCAAAGGAAGCATACCTATTTATGCTTAATGTAGACTAAGAAGACAAATTAAAATAAATAATCAATTAACTAGCTTAAAAACGTGATATTTAAGAATAGAACACTTAATTATATTGGGGATTTATATGACGGCTCAAAAATTTAGTTGACTATAAAGGTTTATTACAAAATTTTGCTAGCTGCAATATCAAAAACATGAAAAAGACTCAGTGAGGCATTTTTCATATTTATTTGAAATATTTTGGACGTATCTGTGTCCAAAAATAACTTCTTTATGCGCACCCAGGAATTTTTCTGAGGAGTCTACTTCCTCTAAAACGTAAATCTTACTACCTCGGCTAAAACATGGAATCAATCCCAAAACTGCTGCCAAGTCATTTGGGAGTGATATCGAATTTAAACACTCTTTATTTCTCCAAGCTTATGTTTCAGATCCAAAACGATTGATCTTAACCATTTTGCTGTTATCATTGAGAAAATATTTTATCGGAATAAATACAGTAACACGAAACTAACTACAGTTTAAAGAGTTAGATGGAAAATGATGTCTCAACGAAACGTTTTATTCAAATCGATGCTATATATAATTAATCTATTTGATTATGTAAATCACAACTTAGGGCTGAAAATAATATTGTTATTAATTAAATAAACTTGAGCACCCTTTAAACATTTTATTTTTTATTGAATACACGACACGTGATTCAAAGCTAAGTTCATTTTCACAGTGTACGTGTAACATAAAATTATTAAAATAAACAAACATCGATCATGTGATTTGTCTAAACATGTGTAAGTTAAATTAAAAATTGAAGTTAAGTTAGTAATTTGATTAAATGGAAGATTATTTCTTTCTAATATTATCATCAAGATTCATTTGATTCAATCAATGATGATTGATCTTGAATATATCAAGATTCATTCAGATTGAAGAATATTCAAATCAAGA
Organism: Nephotettix cincticeps; assembly: GCA_023375725.1. Classification (NCBI taxonomy): domain Eukaryota; kingdom Metazoa; phylum Arthropoda; class Insecta; order Hemiptera; family Cicadellidae; genus Nephotettix; species Nephotettix cincticeps. Next base: position 72,758,970 of record CM041791.1, read on the forward strand.
AACAATTAACATATTCAAGCTACAAAATCCAAAAATTTAACAGTAAAAAATCATCTTTTGCAGCACATATGTTAGAAACTGAAGCAATTTTTAAAAAAATATATGAGAATACCCCCGTCGCAGAAGACCTGCGTACTCAGCGAATTTCCAAATCAATAACATAATAATAATAATATATGACTAGTTTGATCATTATCTGTCAATAAATATGAGTATTATTTGCCTACTCTCCATAGATTAACATGGGAAAGAGTATGCAGGTTTGCTGCTGTGAGGAACGCTTTAAAGTAGGTGTTTCTAGCGTAAACAATTAATTTTTTTAGCATTTATATCAACTTTCATCAACATCTGTCCATAAATAAAGGAGTTTGTCTATTCCCTATTTGATAAATATGGGAAAAGAGTATGCAGGTATGCTGCCATGATAAACACATAAAAAACCAAAAAATATTGATTAATATGGGACATATAATTTTTTCCCTATCCTCCATAAGATTAACATTGGAGCCCCACAATACAACATACCGTGTTTAGATTTTTTAATATCTCGGTAACCGTTGGAGATAGAGAAAAACTTAGAGGAACTTAATTGTGTAGTTTTTTAAGCTGCTTCCAATGGTGAAATATAAAATTAGAAATTTTTAAAAATTACATGTAAAAAACGCAAAAAACCTCATTTTGGGGTACAAAACCCCATCAAACTACCCGTTACCATTGACCGATATGTCTGGTTTACGAACTCGTCCTAGTATTTGTGCATTTGTAGGAATACACGTCTCTACCAAATTTGATCTCGATCGGACCATTTTTACGAGAGTTATCGTGTTCACAGACACACATATATATACATATATAAAAATTTTTACGACTATTGTTTTTGGACTCAGGGCACCTAAAGAAGAAAAATTAATATGGTCCCGGGCTTAAGTCTCGACATGAGACCTACGGTAATAGCTTCTTCCCTATGGGAAATTCGCTAAAAATTAAAAAAAACATTTTTCGGGTGCACAACCCCCCAATCTACCCGTTCCGATTGACCGATATGTCTGGTTTACGAGCTCGTCCGAGCAAATGCAGGAATACATGTCTGTACCAAATTTGGTCTCGATCGGACCATTTTTACGAGTTGTCGTGTTCACAGACGTATATATATTCTGTCTACAATATTAGCATAATTTACTAGAAATATTTAACTTAAAAAATATTTGAGTGACTTGATTTTATAGTTGCCATTTATAATTTCCTGCCATGTGATAACAACATTTAAACATTTAAAGGCGCCAGCAATAGAGTAGATGATAAGTCCAAAACAGGAATGTCAGCATGTAGTATCCGTGTTTAGAAGGCACACGACCCAGCCAGCCTTACTAAATCATTATGATTAATTAATTGATTAAAACTATTTGTTTAAAACGTTAGGTACCGCAGCTTACACTAATTTGATATAATCAGAATTAAATTTTACGTTTATTTAAAAATAGTTTAGTAAAATTAATTTATCCACTACAGGTTAGATTTATTTTACTTGAGGGAAAATTCTTGCAATAATTTTGTAAAAGCTTTTGGTAGAAACATTTAGATTGGTTTAATAAATATCATCATCAATACACTCAGAATTTCGTGATTATCGAATAACAACGTTCACATATTTTTTAGTGTCATGTTAAAATTAAATGTGAAGTGATATATATATATATAATATTTTATGCTCATGAGTATTTACAAGACATCAAGCATCACTTCACATTTAATTTGAACATGACACTAAAAAATATATTTAAAAAATGTGAATTTCTTAAGTTAGTAAATTATATATATATATATATATATATATATATTAGAGTTATTAGAGTTTTCCACATCAAGATGCATTTTAGCGATTTTTGGTATTTTAAAATTAAAAATATGCAATTGTTTGATATAGGATCCGGTAAGCACTAAGCAGTAATGATCTTGAGAATCCAGTTATCATGGAGTTTATCTAAGATCCAGGACATAGGCTACATTAATTCACATAGCTACTGACTTTATTTGTTCTCATTTCTTGTCGATGACGAGTGAATATGAAGACACATCTACCCATTACCATAAACCGTCTTTATAATGTGTCCAAAAGAGCCTGATTTTGGTTTGTTTCGTAAATGTAAATTCAGAGATGTGAAATGCTGTAACTTATGATAGCTATTTAGTACGACCGTGTTGCCATTAAAACGTATTCTGTCAAAGGCAGAAGATACATAAAAGTAAGTCGCATCAACATTAATGTCATTAACAATAACATCGTGATTCTTTGGTATTTATTTTCTTAATACATATTATATAAAATGATGTCCTATTTTATTGTCCCCGTGTTCCAAGTGTTAAATCATCTTCTTTGGCGAAACTTGTCACTTTTCTTCCAATTGTCATCATAGCAATAATTGTACGCAACAATTGATTGGGCCGTGTCAAAACCGGATGACGACCAAACCTGCCACAATCAAACTGAGACTTATTGAGGCAAATTCAGTTCAGTGTTGTCTCAGTTTGACGGTGGCCGGTGGCCCCTAGGCCACTTAACGCTGGTTACTTACTTAATGCTAGTTTCATTTTTCCTACTCAACACTATATAAATAAACGACCCACACGCTCTCAGTGGTTCCAATCGTCATGTTGGCGAGCAATGTTCAGTGAGGTTGCCGGCCTCAAATACGTCATGAGTTGTACAACATAACGCAGAACAGTTTGATTGCAGCAACGAAATGACTAGGACACAAATATTAATGTTCTCACCTAGTTGCCTACTAAATAATTGTCTTTAGTAGGTTATTGTCTTCAACAATTGTCAATATACTATAGGGTTGCTGTATAAACTTCCCTGAAACTAAAATACTATACTAAACGCGAGATTGTAACCTTTAGACTACTCCAGAATATCCTGAGACCGTCCTGGTTACGTAACTGTCGCTATCGTTCCGACAAGTGAGTATTGCCCAAGGCGTCAACCTTGAGGGACGTAGTAGCCCTGGAACTACGGAACTCTCATTCTAACCAACAAGCTGATCTGTATACTTTCATAAAAACAATAACTCGCGAGAAAGTACTCAAGTAGAGAAACTATGTAAGAAATAACTTCCGTACGGTACACGTGAAGTACAGTTTGCACCCGAATATTAATTTGCTTCACTAGAATACACCTGAAAATTTAATTGAAAACAGATCACCTAATGGGTTACAAATCCTTTAAAATTTCTCTTGAACAGTCTTAGTGGTTAAAATAACAATTATAACAAACCAATCTACTCGTAATTAATTAAATTTAACATAAATCTACATACAATAGAACTACTATAGTATCTATTAGGTCTACTTAGTTGCAAAAATAACGTAGATATGCCACCCACATAATTACATCAAATGTCATAAAATATTTTCGAGCCAAGTGTGATACATATTTACGTTAAAAATTGAATATAAAGCAAGTACATTTCTATTTTATAATTTTAAATTTTCAAATTTGAGTTGAGAGTGGATATATCAGTTTTGAGGAAAAGTGAGTAAAAAAGTGGTTTTTGGACTAATGCAAGTTTGGCATTTAATATGTCTAGCTGTCTGTCTGTCACAGACCCCGAAACTACGCTGATCGTCCGATTTTTATGAAATTACCTACGTTGAAGTAGGTAAATGGTTATACAGTATCTCCAGCCAATTTTTTTAAAATTTTAAATATAGTTTACCCTATCTCTAAACCCCTTTAAAATATGAAAAATTCAAATTTCTAAAAATCTACTTAAACGATTTTCATGAAGGTTTCTCAGTTTACTTATAGTTATTAAGGTTTCAAATAATAATATGACACCAACCTATGGCTTTAAACTCGTATGGGCTTTTAAATGTAATTTATTTAATTTCTACACTACTTAGTATATGAAGAAAGTGGTGTTTGCGATACAATTTTTGAATTTGAGTTAAGATTGGAGTTGGAGAGTGGTCGCGTTATAAAGGACCCCATTATGAAGGGCCATTATTTGGTCCCATCATCCAATACGATTCGATTACCCCTGAATCAACGGATGTCTGTCTGTCTGTATACAAACCCTGAGACCACACCGATAGTCCGATTTTTATGAAATTAATTGCACTGGTGCACTTTGGCTAATTTCCAGACCATTTCATTATATTTAAAAACTTTTTAATATTTTATCAAATAACTAGCTATTGCCCGCGGGCTTCACCCCTTATGGCTTCGCTATAGTTTTAAGATAACTAAAAATGATATTAGAGTCATTGTATGTTTTTGTCATTTCTTACATATACAGTACTTTCTACTACAGATAAATGACTATGGATGTATGTTCCTTTCTCTAAGGTGTATGACAAAGGAAGGCTGGAAACGAAAGTATACTGACATGAACATTTTAGTTTGAAACTTCACTTAATGGAATTGTTTTCTGAAAGTACTTTAAAAGAAATATAAAAAAAACAAACTGAAAGATACATGAACCACAAGTTAATCCATCTGGAGGCATGCGAGTAGCACTGAACAGTGAATCTTTTCCTTTAAAAAATCTCAGTTACGTATCCATAACAAGTTTTTAATATACTAATGTACAAAATAAAGTAAAATTCTGTAAAACATTAATAAAACTTAAATATGTGAAAATTATTCCCTAAATGAGTCCGTCTCTACTGAAAATAAGACATTAACAAACCTATCAAATACAGCTGTTGGTAAAGTTTTACACTAATAAACATTCATTATAAAACAGATTCTCTTTGTAAACATTTGCTGTATAAATATTTTAATCTATTATATTGTGATTCTTTAAAAATGGCTCACACTACGACATACTTACTTGTTTCCAAAAATAGTATTGGATTTTGTTTAAAAATCTATCAATGAAATAAACTGAGAAAAGTTGTTCTATTTATCCAGTAGTTAGATACCATTTTATGCTCGCTTCTTTGGCTGGCTCAATGGTTCAAATAAAAACAGCTGCTATTTATGCCGCATGTCACTATGTCAACATAGTGACAACATAATATGTTGGAATCCAAAATAAAATGATCTCCCCATAATAACTTACGTATAAGGAAACGTATAAGGTAGAGATTTATGGGAAAATCATCGCAAAAACCATTAGACGTTCCTATTTTAGGTTTAAAGAACCAGTATACCAAATTTCAACCTCCTAGTGGGAGCATTATTGATGAGTGAGTGAGGGCTTTGACGTTTATGTATATAAAGACTGGACTGACGCCATAAAATTCAGCGAATTATTAGTTATTAGTCAACGACTAATGGTTCCAGTTAAAAAACAAATTAATGTCTGCGGTAAGTACAGAACGTTGTCTAAGAGCGCGCTATACTTTTATAATTTACTAAAAAAAATAAATTTCTTCTTCTACAAATTCATGGATCTTTGTTAGTTTCTATGGACTTTTCCAGGTGGAAATTGTTTGCTTTGGATGACTATATTGGCCAACACTGGACACCCTTTGTAATTGGCGCGTTGCTTACATTGAGCACAGGACACAAGTCATGTAGGGGGCACAAAATTTGTTTCGGACAGTCCTTAGTGTCGCGATCCTTAGAACATTTGACACAGCGAAACGAATAATTATGATAGTATTTTTTCGTATGTCCATACCGCTGATGACGTTTGATTTGGACTACCATTTTTCTCGTGTGCATATTCTCTTGTTGATGGTTCAAAATAAATTTTGGCATTTAAAAAATATTGAATTTATAAATTATATTTATTGTTATTATTTGGCTCTAAGTCAACGAAAAAGAAGATTGACAGCTAAAAAGCCTATGCCGATCTTGATAGCTTCTTGATATCTCGTTTAAGATAATGTAACAAATAGGTTTACTAAAAAGTAAACTATTTATTACATTTGTCAATTTCCTTACCTTATCACCAGTGTATGTTGAATAGTGCATGTTCACATGAGGACGTTGGAAGCATCGTTGATCGCGCGTTTGCATTTCTAGGTACTACACTTGGCTAACGCGCATTTGAAGAACGCGGCGCCCAACCTCTTGTGTTGCTTTAATAACGAAACGATAAGCACATAAGTGTGGAAACTTACGTTTACATTGCTTAGGCTCGAAACAATCTTCCTGTTGTCATCAGGGGTCGATGAGAGGAGTTTAATTCCTGTATGAGTACCAATTCCTAGAAACTAAAGGCTTGAGCTTTTATCTCGGGGATTTTTTAACGGGAAGTTAGTAACTCCCCAGAGATCGGAGGTTGTTTTGGATTTAATTTTTTTTTAAGGAAGTTCCTCGTCCATTGAAGATTCTTTGTTAGCAGAGTGAGTTGCGGAATGATTCCTCAGTGGAATGACCAATAACCTGCGCTCCAGTAGAGAGACGTTCACTACCAGATTTCATCTGCTTTCAATGAATCCAATTCTTGGTTCTTGGGACTGTACATTTTAACCATCGATTTGGGTTTCCGTGACATGTAATTATGATCTTGCTTTGCCTAGGAAAACGAAATAAAAAATAATAAAAACTAACCAAAACAGTTATTCGAAGTAGGCCTACTAATAACAGTGTTTCAATAGCTCTAAAAGTAATACAACAAAACAAAAAAACTAACACTAATTGTTAACACATTTCAATGTAGCTATTGGATCATATTTTAAAAACTCACCCGGTATTGATTTCTCTAAAATAGTTTTAAAAACATTAATACAGTAGTAATTTTATCGATAGAAAAAATAAACACACACATTTCCGCTGCAACGCAACAACCGTTACAAACAGACATGCGTTCATTTTTTTAATAGTAGTAAGATTTGAAAATCAAAAAACCCCATCGCAAAATACTAAAGAAATTTCGATTGATTTATTATTACCTTTCTGAAGCGGTGGCCTACCCAGTTAGGGGTTTTAAGCCTAGTATGAATAAAAAATAAGTGAAATATGATTGTGGCGCAATCTTGCAGTCTTGTTACTGTCTAAGGTTGACATGTTCCTTAGACTGTTAATTAATAGCCTATCAGCCAATTGCATCCATTATCGTGGTATGCGAACCACAATGGATCAGTTCAACGTAAACAAAAGCCTTCTACAAAATGTACGATAAGTGTATGATAAAAGTAAGTTATGAAACTGCGGGTGCTCTTTTCGCGGGAAACGTCAAAAAAGGACATTGTTTGGCGTTACAGAAAGACAGACAGACTGCCCAAATTTATATAAGCCTAATTTCGGGGTTTCCTGGCTAGATTAGATTATTTAAATGGCGGCCATACTACAATGTAGGTATTTCAAGCCAAGTATGAATGAGGACTGAGTGTAAGATGGTTGTGGCGTGATCTTGTAGTCTTGTTGCTGGCTAAGGCTAATATGTTCTTTAGACAGAATTGTTAATTAATAGCCCAACATTCGATGGCAATTAATGGACCTACAGTTTCAAAAGAGTTAGATATATTATTATTCGTTATTTCTATGTTTCATACCCCTGTATTCAGCAACTTAGAGGTCACGAATTGTGAATATTTGTGAGCGATAGTCGGTAGTTATAGTGTGGAACATGTCAGCCTTAGTCAGCAACAAGACTACAAGATCACGCCACAATCATCTAACACTCAATCCTCATTCATACTCGGATTAAAATACCTACTTTTTGGTGGTTGGTATTTTAATAATCTAATCTAATATTTGTTACATCAGGGACTTTTTTAATTGTTTTAACCTTTGTATTCACATATTATGATGTGAACATTTTATATACATTTATCTTTGTAAACATTGAAATTTTAATCAAAATCGTTACAGTCATTTATCAGGCGTTTCTTGTTGTTGTTCAGTTTTTTTGTGATGAAAATACCAAATATAATATAACAGTGACCGGGAATGTGTAGGGTAGCCTTCGTAACGTGTCACAGAACGGCAGTTCCTGCAGCCGTGTTGCATAGGGTAGCCTTCGTAACGTGTCGCAGATCGGCAGTTCCTGCAGCCGTGTTGCATAGGGTAGCCTTCGTAACGTGTCGCAGAACGGCAGTTCCTGCAGCCGTGTTGCATAGGGTAGCCTTCGTAACGTGTCGCAGAACGGCAGTTCCTGCAGCCGTGTTGCATAGGGTAGCCTTCGTAACGTGTCGCAGAACGGCAGTTCCTGCAGCCGTGTTGCATAGGGTAGCCTTCGTAACGTGTCGCAGAACGGCAGTTCCTGCAGCCGTGTTGCATAGGGTAGCCTTCGTAACGTGTCGCAGAACGGCAGTTCCTGCAGCCGTGTTGCATAGGGTAGCCTTCGTAACGTGTCGCAGAACGGCAGTTCCTGCAGCCGTGTTGCATAGGGTAGCCTTCGTAACGTGTCGCAGAACGGCAGTTCCTGCAGCCGTGTTGCAATAGTATGCAACAGTGACACATTTTCATTGCACCACTAACCAGCAAAATGCCATTCAATGTCACTGTTATTTTGCAAGGTGAAGGGTCCAAGCAGTGTTGACAAGTGGTTGTAACATTTCTCTCCGTTATCGGTCGACAACTTGATGGACTGTATCTAATTCGTTTGTTTTAACCTCAACTCATGCAGTTGGTTGACCTACATAAAATTTGTCTGTTGTGATTGTATATAAAAAAAACTGTAAATATTTTTTGTACTAAAATTTTTCAACGTTTCAAGAATTACTAATATTTAAAATGCATAATGTAAAATGAATATTTTTATATTCGTCAGATCAAGGCTATAGCGTGTGCCAAAGGACAAAATCATTTGTAATAATTTTGTTCAACGTTTCACTTAGCAACTTTATAAGAAGTATCTAATGTTGTAAATGAATATATGTCAGATCACATAATTATGTGTGAGGACAAAATCATTGATTTTAATAAATTTTTTTTTTTTTACGATTTTGATGCAATTATATCGAATAATCATCAATTTCGGGTTATTAAAATATAAATCAAAATATCCTACTAACACAAACTGTTATGGTGCATGTTGGTTAGAATAGTTTTGAAATTACATTTAAACTCAGGATATCCCTTTAATAACTTGTAAATTACTTCTCATAGAGGATATTGCAGGTTCCTGCAATATAAATGTTCACAGGTTAGTTGATTTATCCTCTGAGATTAGAATGGTATTTGAATACAGTACATTACTTACCTTTCACAGAATCACTTCACCAATACACACGTTCCGAGTTCTACTTTTGACATTCTTTGCGAATATAACTAGATATTGATGGATATTACTATAGGTAATTGTATACCTTTCTCGCATGATAATGCCATACGGTATCGTATTTTCTCTCTCTGGGCAGGATACATTCACGCTCAAAGAATTGTGTTCATCATGTTCAATCAGAAAGAAAACTGACTCTTACTCTTTCACAGTTGGAGAGCTATTTCGGACACACTATTTTATATACTGTCTAATCCAACTGATTTTTATACCTTATTCTCTTGGATATGTTTATTTTATGGTCAATGTTATTTGGCCGCTATCTATGGAACATAATAAAATAATTCATTGTTAGACTCTTTACTGCTAATTAACAATGTTGTATGGATTATTTTAGGGAATTTTCCATAGGGAAGAAGCTATTTCCTCAGCTAGGTCTCATGGTAATACTTAAGCCCGAGACCATGTTATTTTTTCGTCTTTAGGTGCCCAGAGGCCAAAACAATAGTCGTTAAAAAATATATATAAATATATATATATATATTTGTGTGTGTGTGTGTGTGTGTGTGTGTGTGTGTGTGTGTGTGTGTGTATGTATGAACACGATAACTCTCGTAAAGATGGTTCGATCGAGACCAAAATTTTGTAGAGACGTGTATTCCTACATTTGCTCGGACGAGTTCGGAAACCAGACATATCGTTTAATCGGAACGGGTAGTTCCGATTATAGTCCGGGGGGGAGGGGGTTTTGACTATTAAAAAATTGAGCTTTTTCCGTTTTCACATCTAATTTAATAATTTTTAAATTTTATCTTTCACCATTAAAATCACAATAAAAACTACACAATTTAGTTCCTTAAACTTTTTCTCTATCTCCAACGGTTACCGAGATATTAAAAAATCTAAAAACAGTACCGTAAATCTTAAGGAGGATAAAGAATTCATATTTCACTTATCAACCAATATTTTTGGATTAAACTTGGTATTTACCTTCAAGTGGTTGAGATATATCCATTTATGATTAAAAATCATAGTTAATGTGTTTACCATGGCAGCTAACCTGCGTATTCTTTTCACATGTTAATCATATAGAGAATAGGCAAATAACTCTTATATTTATTGACAGATATTGATTAAACTTGTCATATATCATTATTATTATTATTATATTATTGATTTTAGTATCTCACTTTATTTTAAATATTCTCAAAACGCTAGTTAGTTATTTCCATGTAGTTAAATTTTAACATACGTTATATTTTAAAGAATATTATTCGTGCTCAAACATGACAAGGCAACATAATATGCAGAAAATAAACGATAATAAAAAATTCGTATTTGAACAAATACTTTACAAATAATATTGGTTATGATTCTGTGATCTTGATCCCGTCAAGCCTGGTCTAGGGCAGAGAGGCGAGACAATGGTAGTACTCTACAGATATACTCGTAGATGCTGCCAACGTTTAGACACTGTCCTTTAGTTCTTGTGCTAGAAACCACGTCAACTTAGCGAAACACTGAATGTCTTGTATAGTTGCGGCGATCCACAAGACCGAAGGCGTTTAAATGTGTCAAGGAGAATGACAGTTCCGAGATGTAAGAAAATACTTTTGAAATGTTATCTTATTTTTAGTTTTAATGATCAAATTTTATAATCAAAACGACTTATGAAAATACGTTATAAGCTTATGATGTAAAAGCTTATTAAGCCTATGCTTATTTGTAAGTTAGAAACAATAAAAGAGGTAAACAAACTTCGAACTAAAGCGAGTAAACGTAATATCCGGAATAAATTTGTGAAACATCCAAATAGGCCAAGGTCAGTCAACTCTCCCGTTGGGGGAAACGAGCGAAGCGAATCGCTTCCAGTTCATTGCTATCTTGCGTCACCCAGACCGATTGATTATTTCAACAGTTCTCCCCAAGACTGGCAGATATGAATATACTTGTATTTCCACGTCGACAAAGACGATTGGTTCCATAGACCTTGGGCACGGTGACGAACCATCAATGTCAGTGCATTGTGATCCTCACGAGACCGCGACCTTGCTGCCTCACATAAACACAAATACCTCCTTCGCAGTAGACCTGCGTACCCAGCGAATTTCCAAATCTATAATTTGGCAATAATCAATCTTAATGAATAATATTATATTTTATTCATAAGTAAAGGAGTTTGCCTATTATCCATGAGATTAACATCGTAAAGAGTATGCAGGTTTGCTGCTGTGAGGAACACATAAACTATGATTTTTAGCATGAACGTATGGATCGCAACCACATAAATCTAAATACAAAGTTTCATACATAACTATTAATTAATAAGGGAAATACTAGTTTTTCGCCGTCCTCTTTGTGGTCCAGCGTCTGGGTAGCGCACCATTCAACGGCAGGGCTGTCCAACTGGATTCTGGTGCATCTGATGGGGGCAGAAGCCGCCCTCTTTGTGGTCCAGCGTCTGGGTAGCGCACCATTCAACGGCACGGCTGTCCAACTGGATTCTGGTGCATCTGACGGGGCAGAAGCCGTCCTCTTTGTGGTCCAGCGTCTGGGTAGCGCACCATTCAACGGCACGGCTGTCCAACTAGATTCTGTTGCACCTAAATATTGCTTGTATATATATATATTTCTTGCTCGTATTATACACACACACACACACACACACACACACACACATATATATATATATATATATATTTGCACACGGATCTCGAAAATGGTTCTAACGAATTTCTTTAAATTTTGGAAATAACAGATTTCCGAGTAGAAAATAATTTCTAGATAGGTCTAATGCCCAGGAAAATTCCAGTTTTCTTGTAATATGTTAAACTCTAAAAAAATAGCATTACACTTATGGAGAATCAAAATGTAAACAATACAAATCAAAACATCTGTTTATAACACTGACAGTTGTTCAGGGAAGATGGCTAACAATATGCTCTATGGAAGATGTGAATAGAGGGTTTGAATACATATTTATTTTATGTATGCATGTAATAAATGGAAAATGATCAAATTAGTAAACAATTTTTGGAATCCTAAGGGTGAAATAACTGTGCGAAATAAAACAGAGAAAAGTATTTCCAAAATCTATCGTGTTTTGATAGAAAATCTATTCATTGTATTGCTTAAAGCCACTTTAACAAACCAATTGATGTAAATGAAATTTCCCTTTTGCTTCTTAATCCTCATTCCGTATCCAACACAATCAGTTGACCACAGTTTATTAATAGCAGTACGAATAATTATGATAGCTCCAACAATAACGCCTGGGTAAAAGATGCTGAATCACATCGGAGGTTAATCGCGTCTTTGCTCATTGCCAACGCGGCGGGCTCATGAGTTAAAGGTTGTGAGATCGATCCCCGACCGGGACCGATAAATCTTTTTTTAGAGTTTATGCAGGTTAGTAAAAAATGTTTGTGTTAATTGTTCAAAATACAACTATCATTTTTGTTTTTATTCCAAGAAAGCAACTAACAGCATCATTTTCTGTTGCCGACATAAGTAAAACGATAATTATTAAACTATTTGTATTATTAGTATTATATTTATTTCCTTAAAATTGTCTTATTCTATCCAAACAAAGTTCGGTCTCCAGGTATTTTAAATGTCAAAAATAACTTTTTTAAGTTTTCCGCGAAAACAATAAATGTAAAGTGTAATTTGACCACCATTGAAACCAGCTTAAAAACTAGACAAATAAGTAGTTATAATTATTTGTCTACGACTAAAGGTTCCAGAGAAAAGTTAAATTTACTCTCCATGGTAAAGGCAATACGTTGTCTAAGAGCGCCCAATGTTATTCTAAAGGAGAATATTAAGAAGTAAATTTCTTCCTTATTTTCCAACCATTTCATATGAAATTCGATATGCATCCACTCAAACAAACTTGGTATTACAGGGGGGAGGAGATGTCCCCCATAAAATTATTACAATTAATTTAACTTTGGTTCCCTCTTTTTTTGTTTTCAGGAATTGGATCATAATTTTGGAACAGTAAATTATTTAATGATACTGTATATAGATAAACTTTAAAGAATATAATAGTTTTATTAATTATTGTGGTTTTAAATTTACCTAAGGGAGAAAGTATGTGTCAGTCCACTGATACCGTTTATTATTTAATATTATGATATGATTGTATAATTAGACTAACAATTGCATAACAATAAAGTTTCTACGTCTATTCACGAGATAGTATAGGCGTATAACCCAGGTGAAACACCCAGCGTGATATTCCCACGATGGGAGACGTGGGAATAACCCGCTGGGTGTTCCGCCTGGGTTGTCGACCTCGCACCCCCGAGGGTCAACCATATTGCAGCCCCCGAGGACGGGAAGTGACTTGCTCTCATGAGTTCGTTCACCGCTAAACATGTCCACTGTCCACAGTCTATTGACTATCTGTAGAAGGTGATCAGGCCTAATAGAATCGACATGATAAACTCTTCTTACTTAAAAATATAGGCCAAATTGTTTAAGGCGGCGGTCTACTTCATGACAAAACCGCATCGACGCTACAAAATAATTCCCAAGATATAGAGAAAACAAACGAGGCAGAGTAACGAGGAATCCTGTGTGAGAACACAACTACACATGGTTGTGTCAACGGTGTTTTTGTTAGAGAATATGAAATAATTAATTGTACATATTGATATATTCCGTTACAAATGAAATTTTAGTTAGGACAAGTCAAAATAAACAACCACGATTGACATCAATTCACAGCCGCGTATTTAAATGCTCCGTTTCCGTTATCAGAATGTTACATACAAATGAGCATGAGTACAAATTTCTGTCCTCAAATCGTATCTATTGCACATTGTTATAAAGATGTATGTGATTCTTCGGCACCTAAATTTTACACGCTAGCGTGGCTATGGTAGGCCGGCCCCTTCTTCGAATTTTCATTTTAAAATTAAATGGTAATCTTGTATATTGAAACAGTATACGATCTAAGATTTACAGTTTTTTAGTGTATCGAAATCATTTCCTGAAATGTTTTTTGTAAGTGTAACCAATTTACTTATTATTATCTATAATATTATAAAGATGAGGTGGATTCTGTACGTTTGTGGGTTTGTTGTGGCAAGTAAACGCGATAAATACTGAAACAACTAGTTTGTAATTTTACACAAAGGTAGATCGTAATTTTTAGTGGTAACCGTTAGTTTTGGTTTTCCCGGTAGAATGCTTATGAACATTTCGCTTCACAGACACACGGTGTGCCAAGTTAACCAATGAATTTAAGCAACTTCTCTGGCCTAGTAATTTGTCGCTATCAAACTCCAATATTTATCTACTTTTTGATAGACTACTTTTAACTGCTTATATACCTCATTTTCTACATTAGTGTGCAGCTTTGTCGAATATTTCCTTCATTTTTCCTTTTCCTTTCTTAACCTTTTTGTTTGTGTTAACACAGTTTGTCAATTACTTCTATTTAACCTTTGATTTAACCTTTTTAATTAACCTTGAGATTGATTTTCAAGGCTAGTCAGAGATGGCTGTCCATGATTCGACAAGAGTCGTCAACTGCTCATGTAGAATCATCACCGTGGGTCAGCATGTTGCCCTAAGCTACTGCGTTAGCATTGGTTTTGTAATTTTTACAAAACTGTAACGTACAAGAATTTACCAATATTAAATTATCAGTATCATGGACAGTGAACACCTAAACCTGTGCCTTCCTGGTTTCCACATCTCTCATTGGTTGGGCTTAGGCGAGACTAACACTGTATCCTCGATCAACACACTAGGCCAGTTGTAGGCCTACCTATCAACTGTCAACTGTCAAAATTAGTTACGTTATTGTACTGCTTCATCTCTTGACTAATTTTTATGATGATGTCCCACTACAATATAGCCTATACTCTTCATATATTTACGACTATCACAATTTTAGTTCTCCCTCAGTTGTTAAACATTTGCCCCATTTGACAGTTAAGTTCAATGTTACTTATTATTATCGATGATATTTCACGTTTGTGTTCATCTTAACTATTTTAACCGATTACTAACTAGTTTCTGTATACAGTTAATTTATGATCGAGGGAATAAAAAATGCAACTCCTTAAAAAGTGATTTTAATAGTTACGATAAGAACAAATGGGTTTGGCATAAGCATAATTGAATTATAAACTTGAACCACGTTGTTAAGCATTTTGATGGAAATTTTTTGAGCTATTGTCTATACTGGAATGACAATGACAGAAATATGATGAACTTTATTACTGATATTCGAACAAATGATTTATGCATGATAACATAATATATGTTTGCTGTACCTCTATAAGGAAAGTTGGTAAAGGTTCTCTCAAGTATTCAGTTTCAACGTAGATAATAACTGTCAAAAATTCAGCATAGGTTGAGTCACGTATATAAAATTGTGAAGGTAACAATCTTGACGGAGAAAATTGTATAGACATTTGTTAAGCACATTAACCAACTTGGTGGAGGAAGTTGTATCCTTTGTTAAGTTCTTCAACAATCTCGGTGGAGAAAAACTACATAAAAATGTTGTTAATCTTTCTTGACATATCGTTCGTATTTTTGTCCTTCAACTCTATTGGCTGAGGGAATTATATATACCTTTGATAAAATCATCAATTATTCCATCATTTCTGAGGAGGTAATTATTACATAAACCTTTGTTAGGTTGTAGCGGGTGGAATATTTTACAAGAATTGTGGGTAAAAATAAATAAAAAATAATTAAAGCTAAAACTAGACATGAAATTATATAAGCATATAATGTTATATAAGCCTATATAAGCATTAAAATCACCGGTCTAAACATATAAAACGATATAAAATGTGCCCTTATGGTAAGAATAAATGGATCAATTTAACGGATATTACTTAGAAAATACCGGCTAAAAAGTGTAAGAACAAAAGTTCATGTATTATATAAGAACGTAAAAAATAAAATAATCATCGCGGTCAAACGTAAATGAGGTTAGGAAAAAATATGACGCTAAGCATTCTAGTAAATTAACAAAGGCAGGCATACCGCATAAAATCAGTGTTATGACAAAATAGAAAAAGTAAATTAATTTATTTTAACTTACATCTTCCTACGATTTTAGGTTGCTTTGAAACAAAGAATACTTTTACAAATATTTTTGCTAATCACAGTTTTTTTTCTTCTATCACGATGAGTCTTAGACATGTGAAATTGTATTCCATTTCCTTAAAATTACCTTCACAAATGGAACATTTTACCATTGGTATTTCATATGATACAATTTCATTAGGGTCTGGTCCGAGTAAGCCTAAGTCGTCATTGGAAGGAAAGCTCTCCCTGGATATTTCATCCAAGTCTTGATTTGAAACACTTTGGGTGTTTATCGTGGGAAGTACTTTTGTATTCAGGGTTTTGCATTTTCCCTTTGAACTAAGTTCATCATTTGTGACCGGTTGAGTGGCTTCGTCTCTTCTCTCCGATAAGTCTTTGCTAAAAATCTTAAATATTGTGGGTCCCTGTTTGAAGGAAATACTATCCTGAATGGGTTGAATGATGATAATCCTGGTTGATTGCTGTAGCCTCAACCATACCAACCGAATTGGCAGTTGCAGAACTATCCATGTCATAGCTGTTCCGTGCTCTCTTTGATAAAGACGTATCTTTACTAATCTGATAAAAATCTTGATTATGTGAACCTTTAATTTGAGGTGAAAGTCGATGTATCGATATAAGTTCTAAGTACGGAGGTATTACAATTAGTAAACTTTAGAATATCCGTTGTTGACAGATCATCATTTGTTAGCGAATTTCCCATAGGGAAGAAGCTATTACCGAAGGTCTCATGGAAACACTCAAGCCCGGGACCATGTTATTTTTTCTTCTTTAGGTGCCTAGAGACCAAAAACAATAGTCGTTAAAATGTATATATATATATATATATATATATATATATATATATATGTATATATATATATATATATATATATATATATATGTATATATATGTATATATATATATATGTGTGTCTGTGAACACGATAACTCTCGTAAAAATGGTCCGATCGAGACCAAATTTAGTAGAGACTTGTGTGCATTTGCTCGGACGAGTTCGTAAACCAGACATATCGGACAATCGGAACGGGTAGTTTGGGAGGGTTTTGTACCACCAAAATGTTTTTTTGCGTTTTTCTCATGTAATTTTTAAAAATTTCAAATTTTATCTTTCACTATTGGAATCGCCTTAAAAACTACATTATTTAGTTCCTTAAAGTTTTTCTCTATCTCCAACGGTTACCGAGATATTAAAAAATCTAAACACAGTACGTTGTATTTTGGGCTCCAATGTTAATCTTACGGAGGATAAGGAAAAATTAATGTTTCACTTACTATCTCAAATTAATGTTTCAGTTATTATCTAATATTTTTGGATGAAACATGATATTTAGCTTCATGTGGTTGAGTCTGAGATCCATACATTTATGCTTAAAAATCATAGTTTATGTGTTTATCATGGCAGCTAATCTGCATATTCTTTTCCCATGTTAATCATATAGAGTTTGGGTAAACCCCTTTATTTGTGGACAGATGTTGATGAAATGGTCAAAATATAAATTGTTTACGCTAGAAACACCTACTTTCAGCGTTCCGTAGCACCTGAGCAAATCTGATTACTCTTTCCCATGTTAATATTATGGAGAGTAGGCAAATAATACTCATATTTATTAACAGATAAATGATAAATGACAGATAATAATAAAACTTGTCATTTATTATTATTATTATGTTATTGATTTGGAAATTCGCTAAGTATGCAAGTCTGCTGCGACAGGGGTATTTTAAATTCAGATCTATTAATGGATATCATTAAAATCAATTTGAAAATGAACAACACTTTCAATGTTTTGATAACTATCTTAAATTTCATATTTAATTTTCTTTTGAATCTATTTTTTATGAATAAAATAGTAACCAGCAGAGTTAGTTCTTATTAGAAGTACAAATAATTAGCAAAATTTAACCTCGAATACTTTAACGAATAATAATGTTTTACTTATTATATTATAACATTATCACAAACACAAATATTAACTAAAAATTAGTTTGAAAGGATTAAATACACTATTAAAATATATATAAAAGAACTGATAAAATTATGCAGAAAACGTCCAAGTATCTTTACGCTTTTAAAAACAACAGCTAACATGTTGTTAGCTTTAATAGCTTTCACAAACAAAAATGAGTTACAAGCCTGCGGGTATAAATTCGATCTCGGATAAAATGATCAATGTTCGAGTGGACAGATTGAAATGGAAATTGATGAATTCTTGCCATTAACCAAAAGGAAAATTATTAATTTCTGAAATCGGATGATGCCGGAAGGTGGCCATTTTTGTAAGACGCAGCAGCATCATTCATCTCTCTTGTATCATCACTTGAATTTTTCTTAGGGTGTGAGCGCACATAAAAATTTTATGTGCGTTTTATTCGGAGCACATTTAATATGCTCCGAATATACAGGGTGATTATAAATGATTCATCAGGTTTTAAGGCCATGTATCTCGCTTATTTCTTGTCCTATACTAATAATTTTAACATATGCTTAAAGAAAATGTTTTTAAGTTTTATAATCAGCTGTTCAAAACTCATTCTTGTCATTTTTTCTGGTGTGTGTACATCATTTTCAAAATGATTACAATTCAAGAAAAAATATTTTGTGTTTTCCATTACGACTCAAGTTTGTCTTTGATAACCGTCCAGCGTGAGTTTTGGAGGCGTTTTAGGAAGAATCCTCCAACTCACCAAAGCATTTTAAGGTGGTATCGCCAGTTTAAGAACCCTGGAAGCGTAAAAGCAGTGGTCGCCCGAGGGTTCCCCAAGAAACAGTGGCTAGGGTTAGTCAGTGCTTCGAACAAAGGCCTCAACAATCTATCTATCTAATCAGTGCAGGACGTGAATTTGGCCCAACTAAATCGACAGTGAGGAAGGTTTTACGTAAATCCTTGTCATTAAAACCATATAAACTGCAACTACTTCAAAAGTTAAAACAAGAAGATTTTGAAAAAAATAAAGAGTCGTGTGACAATCTGATGGACCATTTGCAAGATAATAACTTTTCCAGTAATCTAGTTTTTAGTGATGAGGCTACGTTTCATTTGAATGGAAAAGTGAATAATCATAATGTTCGTATTTAGGCATCCGAACTCCCACATGCTTTCGAAGAACGTGAGAGGGATTCTCCAAAGTGTAATGTCTTTTGTGCGGTATCAAAAACCAAAGTGTATGGCCCATTTTTCTTTGGGGAAAAAACCGTGACTGGAATCGCTTACCATGACATGTTGGAACAATGGCTATTTCTCCAATTAGAAGAGGACTCTGAAGACTTTGTATTCCAGCAGAACGGGGCTCCACCCCACTGACACTGTGAAGTTCGCAACTTCTTAAACGAGAAACTACCTCAGAGGTGGATTGGCAGATCTAATGAAAATGACTTGGCCCTTCTCAAATGGCCCCCTCGTTCTCCTGATCTTACGGTGTGCGATTTTTTTCTCTGTGGATGTAAAGGACAAGGTATATATACCGCCAATGCCTCAAACTCTTCAAGAGCTCCGAGAACGAATTTGAATTGCCGTACAATCAATCAACCTCCCAATGTTGGCCGGTGTGTTGGACGGCATATTGAGCACTTGTAGAGGTATCTACGAAAAATTTAAGAATTTTTCTTTGTGTTGGTGTAGTTTATATACGTATTTGAGTAGCATTAAGGTCAATAAAACGTTTTGAAACCTGATGATTCATTTATAATCGCCCTATAAAAAAGAGGTGGTTTCTGTATGTTTGTGGGTTTTTTGTGTTTAATGTTAAATTATGAAACATGAGTTAAATGTGTTTGTTTTTATTTAAATTTAAAAATCCCTAGTGAGTTAAAAGGCCCTTAAAGTTAAATCATGAAGTAATTAAAAGAAGATATCACAGTAATTATTTTAAGTACAGTAGGTAAGTTATTTAATAAGTAGAAAGGATAGGGTTAAACTAAAACTTGCATTTTTCAAATTAACTGAAAGATAAATAATTGCTCAGCTTAAAAGGAAAAGGCTCTTAAAATAGGACATTTATAATTAGTATCATCATTTTTAAATGATTTGTAAAACCCAATCCTTGTAAAAATTAAAGTAGGCTAGGTCTAGCTAGGATAACCTCTATGTGGCCCATCCTTATTATAATTAATTAGTATCTGTTTCGCTATTTTCAAAAAGCTTAAATTCAAACTAACCAATTAAATTGTTTGTTATTTTATTCCAATTGTATTTTATCAGGCTAGACCTTGAAACCAGGCCCACAATTTACCTGTTAACGACCCTGAGATAAGATCATTTCATTATAAATTACATTTGAATTTTGTGAAACCAAATTAAAAAATATAAATTTAAAATTTAATATACAGCCTAATTAACTGAAATAGCGACAAGGTTCTTCAATCATCTCGGCGGAGGTAATTATTACATTAATCTTTGTTAGTTCTTCTCACGCGAAAAGAATATATTTCAACAACCTCCAGCTAACTGTTAACATTTCTAATATACTGGTATAGAAACGTATACAGAAGAAACTAAAAAGTACATTGAATAGAATACTTGTGCCTTATAAATTTAGATTCAACTGACTTAAGCATTCTACCCATGAAAAAAGCTGTATTTAGCCCCTTGTCTGCCATTGGTGCAATCACAAGACTTCAAATCACTACTTTTTATAGGCCTTAAGTTTTTAGTTTATGATGTTAACCGTAGTTTCTAAATTAATTGTTAGCCAAGCAATGGTTTCATTGTTGCTGAAATTTATTCAAGCTATTGAGGATTAGTCAAATGCTTTGTCTACGCTCACATCGCGGTAAAAAGCTAAAAAGTTCGTCAGGTATGACATGAGCGGTGACTTCTGTACATTAATTTATACTCTCGAATTGCTGCATGGCTTATATTCTGAGGACATCAACTTATAAATCCACCACCACTTGATTTCACAACATATTAAACTGTAAATAGGTATTGAAGTCACTGGTTAGGCTGACAACCTGTACGCTATTGATAATACTATGAAGAAAATTGTGTCTCTGGAGATCGGAAACCTACGCATTGCACAAAACTATTTTAGAAAATTAATTAAAATTGCATAGATCAAATCAACCTACTCGCATTTGTATATTATTACAGCTCACTTTGGTTACGTTTGAGTGTTTTTTTTTCATTTCACCGACCTCGAGCCTCGAGCCGCGTCGCCGGTGGCGCGGTATATAGCGTCGGTCGCGCCTCCTGGAGCCTCCAGTGGTCCAGCCATGCTCCAGGGATTACAGGTGTGTGCCAGTGTCGTGTCGTGTCGTGCGGTGTAAGCGGTGCCTATCGTGGATACACTCTGGATATTGCATGACAGTTTAGTCTAGCAGTAATCTCGTACCCTACTACAGTAATATACTGTAATAACTGGTAGACAAATTGATTGCAAACTAACACTTCAAATTTGTAATAATATAATATTATAATATCAATATTGTGCAAAATGAACTAAAGATATTGTGTTTTTATTATTTTATCTTGAACTAGCCAAAGTACCCGTTCTTCGCACGGGTAAAAAAGGCTGGGAGGTGTAGGCTCTACAGATACATTTAAGTTATTGATAATTAATTCTTTATTGTTTACAAAATGACAAAACACGTTTCTAAGTATATATCTAAACATGACAAAGTAACATAGGTATGTCAAATATTGGGAGAGGATAAGCATTAACGTAATAGAGGCAGGCATCGGGAGAAAATTAAAAATCAACCATTACACTATTTCGAACTAATAATTGACTAATTTCGATCCAGCAGTTTATGTGTAAAAATTAACTTTATTTCTTTTTCTTACCGAACTGTCAAAAAGTAAGGTAAACGGATGTTGACATTAAAAACTGTAAACATTGAATCCCAGGGTATTTACAGCAACCATGTCTTCTGCTTCTCGAACTGTCAAATTTTAGTGTTCGCAGCTGTTGACATTCAAGTAATTTTATGTTTTCATTTTCTAAAAATGTAAACATTGAAACTTAGGACGTTCACAGGGCGTAGCCCGAGAGGATTTTAAGGAAATGAGTATGCCTATGTGTTGCATGAGTTTAAGATCTGTCTTTGTGTAAAATTTCATACTGTTTGGTTCAGTATTTTTTGCGTTCACTTGCCACAACAAACCCACAAACACACAAACCCACAAACAAACATACAGAAACCACCTCTTCTTTATAATATTATAGATGATTAAATCGTTTCGTTTTTTTTTATCAGAAATGTTGAGTTTGGATTGATTTGGTTTAGGTTTTGAGTCTTTGGTTGGGGATTGATTTATTTGGATTTATTCATTTGGTTTGACGTGGTTTAACTGACGATATCTAAATTTACTTCTAGGCAGCGATATTAATGAGGAGAGATAAATAATATATATATTTTAATACATGTTTGAGTAATTTGTCTTTGGTCTTGAAAGGTCAATAGCAGATTGATCAATCTACTTTGGCTCTGTTCACAAGTAAAATTTTTATATTATTTTACCATTCTTGTCTCACATTTCGCCTTAAATTTAGAACACTCTCTACTTCAATTTTTAAAACACAGAAATATATAATTTAACATATTACATTTCAGATTGTATAGGCTTTTATTTAAAACTCTTATCAGAATTAAATAAAAAGGAAATCTACTACTTAAATAACACATTAATAATTAAAAATTACAGTAAGTTTTTAGTTAAACTTCCTAAACTATGTATACGAAGTTAATTTTAGGCCGCAAAAAATAACACCGTATCATTAAAGCACATTTTTACTATTTGACATACATATTAATAAAATAAAATAATATACAGATTAAAAAACTGGCATGGCCATAATTGTTATTTTCAATCAGGTATAATAAAATATAGTCGTTGTAAACTTAAAATTAGTATGTTTTTTACGGTATACAATTTAATACAACCCTATCAGCCTATTTAGAAACGTATTCCTTCATTCTTAAATTCTTAAAATCCTAAATCTAAGTATCTAAAGTGGTAAGTTTGTAGTGACACATTCTTATCACATTAAAAATTGTAATAAACAATGATCGTAAAAAAGGTTAATGTAAAATCGTTTTGTTATAAAAATAAAATCTATTACAGAATCGGTTTAATAATAAGGGTGGTTAGTAATAATTGTGAAAAGCAGTAGGATAAAATAATTGTAAATACAAAAACCTATCAGATTAAGAATAACAAAAAAAGTTAAGTAGTTATGTTTAAAAATAATACATCTATTCAATTTTAATTTAAAATTAAATTTAACCCACTGTTAATATTAAATCAGGTCCATCATCTATGAAGGGCTAAGAATTAAAATGAATATGTTCCATGATAAAAGCGTCATGGGATTTGAGGGGTTTTTAACTGTCGGGAGAGGGGGGTTGTGCAACAGTGGTAGTTAATTGCTAATACTACAATTATTGGCAAACCTTTAATTCACTGATAAACTCAATCTCCAAAACCTACAAATATTGTTCCTGAATTTACTGACCTGATTCCGGAAGGGAACCAATAATTTATTATTGGTATTTAATATTTGTTACCTTATATTTTATAAGGTTTAAATTTCTTCTTGCTGGAACTTTTGCAGTAAGTTCTAGAATTAGCATTACATCGGTCCTTAGACGTAAAACTTTCTTTATCCTGAGCTTTACACAGTTTCAAATAAACATAACCTCACTGGCTTTATTAGGACCAGCCAGCAATTCTTCGTCAGTGCATTTACCTATTAATGAATAAAGATTTTCACTATCTAAACCTTGAATGCCATTTATTTTATTTCATAAATTCGTTTAAATTTGTTGTTGGGTTCACCGACCAATAAATTCTTTAGTTCAGTCAAAGTGAAAACAGAAATTCCGAATGTAGAAAGCAAAGCAACACAGTAGCATATAACATAAAAGTACCTGGTGACCGAGCTTTGCTCGGATGGAATAAGACATGTTTTTACAAGTTAATTAGACAAATTAAAAAAACATTTATTACTCAATGAAAACATTTATGTGGTTGAAATAAAACCGATTTAATACACCATAATTAATATAACACTGAACAAAAAGTATTGCCTCTGGTGGGGATGGAGCTCGCAACCTCTAGATCTTGAGGCCGGCACGCTACCACTCGGCTACGGCGTCAGTCAATTGAGCGACGAAGTTTAACGTGTTTTAGCCAACCTCAATTGTTTTAGCCGATCATTTACTTTAATTATCCATACCGTTATTATTAGCCTGTGATCAACTGATTTTGTTATAAACGGAATGAGGATTGGAAAGCAAAAGAGAAATTTAATTTACATCAATTAATTGGTTTGTTACAGTGGCTTCAAGCAATACAACGAATACGTTTTCTATCAAAACACGGAAGATTTTGGAAATACTTTTTTCTGCTTTTATTTCGCACAGCTATGTTATCCTTAAGTTTTTACAAATTGTTTAGTAACCTGATAATTTTGTATTTATTTAATTCATAAAATAAATATTAATGCATAACCTCTATATTGTTCCCCGCAGTCTTCAATCAAGAACTGTCAAACGGTTATAAACAGCTGTTTTGGTTTGTATTGTTCACATTTTATTCTCCATAAGCGTAATGTTAAATTTTTAGATTTTAAACTTAATATTACAAGAAAACACGAATTTTCCTGGACATTAGACCTATCTACAACTTATTTTCTAATCGGAAATTAGTTATTTCCAAAATTTAAAGAAAATACGAAAATACGAAAATAAGAAAATACTATAATACGAGCAAGGTTTGTATATATATATATATATATATATATATATATATATATATATATATATAGAATAAACAAACTTTCTACAAACCTTGCTCGTATTATAGTATTGGATAAGCTTTTAATAAAACTTGATTTGGAAGGATCGTGGTGTTCGCGGATTATTGATGTGCGGTGTTCCTAATTTTCTTTTTGTGACATTTGAATATATAAATAAAAATTGATGCTTAAATTAATCAACAAAAATATAGACTTAATTTTATATTTTTTATATTTTACTCTGGTAAACAAGTACAGTTGCAAAAATGTATTGTTACTAATGTTCAAAAATGTCAATGATCATCATATTTATGTAATTTATGTAGATGAGCGAAATCAGTGTGTGTATACCGTATATATGTGTGTGCGTGTGATATCCTTTATCCTCGTCTAAAGTAAAACTGCACTAAACTCAAAGGGTAAAATATTTTTAAGGTCAAACGCGACCTGTTAATTTTTAAATACGGGACAGTTATGAAATGCGCCAATCGACTTCCATCAGAACTTACGTTGATTGTTGGTGTAAACATTTACCGGTAGCTTTCTGTTTATTTTTGGATTTAAATGTTACAGTTCTCTGATAGAGACTATTATTGGCATGATAGGTATAAATAAACAACGTGGTCTAATTTTGGGTACATGTATGCAATATTAATACGTTATTCAACTCTGTAAGATACCTATATCCATTACATGAAGGATAAAAACACATTTAAAAAGATAGGAAATGGAAAGGGACATTTTTTCAATGAAAACTATTCATATATTGCTTATTGAAACTTTTAAAATTTTAGCATCAGTATAACCTTATACACCCCCGTCGCAGCAGACCTGCGTACTCAGCGAATTTCCAAATCAATAATATGACAATAATAGTACACGTATATAACAAGATTGATCAACCAATGCTTGTTGATTAATTAGAGTATTTGCCTATTCTCCGTAACATTAACATGGAAAACAGAATGCAGCTTCGCTGCTTTGAGGAACAGTAAAAGCAGGCATTTTTGCCATAAACTATTTTTATTCTGATTATATACCAAGTTTTATCATTATCTGGATATAAATAAAGGAGTTTGCCTATTCTCCACAAGATTAACTTAGGAAAGAGTATTCAGGTTTGCTGGTGTGAGAAACAAATGAACCATGATTTTTTTAGCATAAACGTATGGATCCCAACTACATGAAGCTAAATACAAAGTTTCATCCAAAATTGTTGATTAGCAAGGGAAATATTAATTTTTCCTTATCCTCCATAAGATTAGCATCGGAGCCCCTAAATACAAAGTACTGTGTTTAGATTGTTTAATATCTCGGTAACGGTTGGAGATAGAGAAAAACTTTAAGGAACTATATTGTGTAGTAAACCCATTTTTGGGGTACAAACCCCCCCCCCCAAACTACCTGCTCCGATTGACTGATATGTCTGGATTACGAACACGTCCGAGGAAATGCAGGAATACACGTTTCTACCAAATTTGATCTAGATCGGAGAATTACGAGAGTTATCGTGTTCACAGACACACACACAGACACACACACACACACATAAAAATAAAGCTGATTTTTCAGATAAACTGCTGGATCGAAATTAGTGAATTGTTTGAAATAGTGGAATGGTAGATTTTAAGTATTTTCCGACGACTGTCTCTATTACAATAATCCTTATCCTCTCCCAATATTTGACAGATGTTACTTTGAAATGTTGTAGACACTCGGGTTTTGAATATTTATACATATAATATTTATATATATTTATACATATAAAATTTATGTATATATATATATATACAAATTTTAATTTTGCATCTAAATACAAAAAAATAACATGGTACCGGGCCATGAGACTTACAGTAATAGCTTATTCCCTATGAGAAATTCGCTAAAACGTATAATATACTAGCAGATCAGTGAGCTTCGTAACGCACCAAGGGGAAAAAGGGAATAAGTGCAATTTTTTAATAAGTTTTCAAGCCAACATATCAGATTTGTAGAAATAAACGGTACCAGTGAACTGACACATACTTTCTCCCTTAAGTAAGTTCAAGAAAGACAATCTGTAATAAACCATCATGTTCATCAAAGTTCATCTAAATAAATACCATTTAATAATTTATTGTTTCAAAAATAATCATCCCGTTTCTGAAAATAAAAACAAGAGAGGCAGAGTTAAATTAATTGTTCGAACTGTATGGGGGGAAACACCCCCCCCCCCCGGTAATACCAAGCTTTTTTGAGTTGGTTCTGTTGGGTGATTTGACCTTACACTTCATACCATGTTTCATGGAAAACGGTTAAAAAATAAGGAAGAAATTGATATTTTAATATTCTCCATAAGAATAACGTTGGACGCTTTCAGACAATGTACTGTGTTTATCATGGACCTTAAATTTAACTTTTCTCTGGAACCGTTAGTCGTAGACAAATAATTCAAAATACTAATTTGTTTAGTTTTTTAAGCAGGTTTTAATGGTGACAGTCAAATTATACTTTACGTTTATTGTTTTCGCTGAAATTTTGATTTTTCTGACATTTAAAAGCTCATAACTTTTGGTACCGTCATTTTTACAGACATGCGGGTGGTGTCAAATTATTTAGTACTCTGTGCACTATAAACTATCAAATTTTAATCAAAATCGTTAGAGCTGTTTTTGAGAAATTTGGATTTTTTACGTTTTTAAGAGTTTTTAGGGGTGAACTACCCTTAAAAATCAAAAATTCAAAAAAATGAATAAAAACGCCTGGAGATACCGTGAATATATACGTACATGCCAAATTTCATCTAAATCGGACCAAAGGGGTAGGCTGTGGCACTGTACACATCCAGACACACACACACAGACAGACACACGGACTGACAGACATCACGTCAAAACCCACTTTTTGGATTCAGGGGACCCCAAAACGGATATATCCACCCTCAACTCAAATTCAAAAATTTTGACGAAAACAATACTTTCCCCATATACTATGTATAAAGGGAGAAAGTAGAATGTAAACGCATAATTAATCGTAGGAAAGGATAAAGTATAAAAGCTACAGCTACTACCAGAGTAAATGTGGTCTGAAGATTCAGTTGATTTGGAAAAAGGAAAAATTTCCTTTATACAATGTTCACATTTTCTAATGACAACATTCGTTTGCACTATATTTTGACAGTTCGGGAAGAAGAAGAAATAAAGCTGATTTTTCAGATAAACTGCTGGATCGAAATTAGTGAATTGTTTGAAATAGTGGAATGGTAGATTTTAAGTATTTTCCGACGACTGTCTCTATTACAATAATCCTTATCCTCTCCCAATATTTGACAGATGTTACTTTGAAATGTTGTAGACACTCGGGTTTTGTCATTTTGTAAACAATGAAGAATTAATTAACAATAACTTAAATGTATCAGTAGAGCCTACACCTTTCAGCCTTTATAACCCGTGCGAATAACGAACGGGTACTTTGGCTAGTTTTCAATAAAGCCAAGAATATAATAAAATGAAAATTGGATTCAATCAGTATCTTTTTTGATTGGAAAAAGGGAATAACTTTTTCAAATTTAAAATTCGATAAAAATATTCTTTTTGAAAAAATAGCTAAGTAATATTATATTTCGGTTTCTGAAGATATGGGTTGATATGAATTGACTGTCAGTTTTTACCTAAAACCTATAACAGAGATGGTAAAAGTTTTTTTATTATTCTGTAAAGTTATCATTGTTGCACTTATTCCCTTTTCCACTAACCGCTTCAGTTATAACCCGTTCTTGAGCTATGGATGGTGTAACTAAGACGACTTTGTTTTATTATGTAGATAGATAATAAAAATAGATCAATTAATATATAATACTATGACATTTATTAATATATGACTATGTTTTTAATTAGACACGAAATAAAAAATAGGTCCATAAACCCCCAAAATTGTGAAGTATCAACGTGGCAAGTAAAACTATTTATTTTGTAGTCTACAGTATTTATTTACTTGATAGTTTGAAATTCACATTGCTAATGGAAAGTAGACCAACAGCTGTAGCTTTAGAAATCAAATGTTTTGATTGTAGAAAATTTGTAAATAAATTTACTCCCCATAAGGTTAATATGGAGACTTTGGCCCTCTGTTGGGCAGATCCCTTTGGGAGTTTCGAAAAATCATTTCTTAGTACGCATCTCGACCTTAAATAGAATCTGTGTAACAAATTTGAAGGTCCAAATCCTTGTAGTTTTTGAGAGATTGTGATCAGTCAGTGAATCATATTTGTTTTTTATATGGTTTAAAGAAGAAATTATTTATCTTGCATTACATCATGTAAATATATGGCAAAAGTAGTAGGATTAAATAGTCATAGTTTTTGAAGATTCTGAAGTACTAAACATTTTGAATTCCCATATTTTTAGTAGTTTATGTACCTATAATAATATTCCTACCACCTCGCATTCTAATCGTAATAAATTAAAATTTTCAATTGTTCTTCTTCCTGATAAATAAAGAGATCAAGTCATTTTATTTAGACCATTTGTAATTAGTAGAAAACAGCAAAATAAAATAATATAGTACGCACATTGATTCGTTTTACGATGGATGAAGTTATGAGAAAATTCATCTATCAGAAAATTACCAACGAACTAAGTCAATGTTCAGTCATGTATTTAACACATATAAATTTCTTTAAATCATTTTCCTATGATATAAAAAGCTACGTAACAATGTAACAAGGACAGTGTATTAAGCAGAATATTAACAGCATGCATGCTGTTCCCTTACATTTCTTATCAAATAAGGCAAAAATGTTGCAGTTTAGTCACAAACTAATCCATTAAAGTTGTGACTTTTACTGCTCGGGCTTTTCAAATTTTCCGACAAATACTCTGAGTTTTAAGGCGAAAATCACTATTCGAACAAAGATAGGATGCCTGATGAGGTTAAAGCACACCTTGGGTACCGGTACTCCAAAGAGTGACTTTTCCTTGCGCATCCAAATCTCGGAAGCTATACTGGTAGGTATGTTCTTCTTCTACTCTTGGTGTATCTTCTACAGACAGTTTCATTCTGTGCGCGCGGCTCTAACGGTGCTAGTCGTTCTATAAAAGTTGTGCTAGCTCACTCCATTATTCTAGTCTACAAGTTAAAATAAAGGTAAATAGCTAAAATAATAAAATTAAGTCAACCAACTGAAAAAGTAAATCGTTATAATCTTCAAAAGTTAAATAATTAAAACCAATAATAACCACGGGCACAGACTAATGGTACCATTTGAACATATTTACATTTAATCCTGAACATCTAGTCTTTCCACTGATTGGTTGTAATACGTATGGATGAGGGAGGCAGGACCTATTGTTTGACCCTCATTCCTTAGACATGGATACTTATACAATGAAACCTGTTGTAGATTTTACTGATGTGCCTTGCTGTTCTGGGGCTGGGGGTGGTCTCATCAGCTCCCTCCCCCATCCCTAGCTCAGACGAGGACTACTCTCCCCACGACGATGAGAGCAGTGAGTACCACTCCGAGGAGGTCTACGACACTCACGAGCACCACAACCTGCCCCACGTCCCCGCCCACGCCCCTGTGGCTCATTACGTTCCTATAGTACTGACCAAAGCCCCCATCATCGTACCCGATTTCGACCACAAGGGAGCACCGATTGTAGTCCCAGATTTGCCATACCCAGGGAAATCCTCGGATTACGTGAGGTACCCTTCCAAGTCCGAAGGTCTGTCGTACGGCGTGCCGGTATTGTCCCCCCAGCTGTTCAAGACTCACTTCGCCGGTGCGGAGTACGCCAGCTACGCCCCTCACCACGACCACCAGCACTATGTCAGTAAACTTTTGTCAAGTATTTAAAATTATAATTTTCACCATACAAAATTAAGTGTTTTATATTTTATTATTTAATTTTATGAAATTAATCACTAATATTTTAGTAAATATAAATTGGAGCATTTCCCATGAAAATGAAGAGTACATGTAATCAAATTACATAAAAAATTATATAATATATGAATCTTTGAATATGAAAATTAAAAAATAACCTGGCAAAAAATAAGAAAGTATAAGAATTTTTTGGTCAGTGTAATTTTGTTTAGGAATTCCATAAATTTTATTATTTTAATATTTTTATAAAATGTTTGAGTGCTTGATTTAAAATGTTGAATGCAATGACTAAGGTAGCATTGTATTGTTGTACTGTACCAGCACTATCCCAAGTACGAGTTCAAGTATGGCGTCCATGACCCCCACACCGGAGACATTAAACAGCAATGGGAGCATCGGGACGGCGACAAGGTCTGTATTCAAACTAAAATATAAAAGAAATTTGACAAATATTTTTTCAAACAAGCATCTTTTGAATAATTACTTTAAATGGAAATAAAATCCAAAAAATTATTTATTATTATTAGAATTTAAGGGGGACCTAGTAAAAAATTTTCGAAAATATTTTAATTAAAATAAAATATAAAAAATATTTTATTTTATAGAGTGTTATTTAACAAACATTTATATATAATAGTTTTTATGATATTTATATTGTGTAAGTAATTGATATTTGTTTAAATGCCTACATATGCCTACTACTAATAGTCAGAATCCAATGACATGTGGTTGTGTGAACCATATGACTTGGTTTAAATTTGACCTTGAAGCTTCTATTGATTTTAATCCTAGTACAACCAGTACTCTACGCATGAAGCAATATTGATACACTGTATTATATACTGTTCTTCCTAGGTGAAGGGCATGTACTCACTGGTTGAGCCCGACGGTACCATCAGGATCGTAGAGTACACCGCTGACGATCACAACGGCTTCAACGCTGTTGTCAAGAAGATAGGACACGCCAAACATCCTCCGCCACACCACTACCAACCAGGGAAGAGCATAGATTACCCAATCAAAAGTGTTGAAGCTCCATACAGCAGTTATGAATATCCAGTACAGTCTGCCGAGTACATTCCTTCTAAATCTTTAGACTACTATGCCCCCTCTAAATCTATCGATTATAAATAGCATTAAGCCAAAGGGTTTTTTATATTTTTATATGATGAGAAAACAAAATAAAACATTTTGAATGTCTACCATATAATATCAAATGTGACTTTTATTTGTAGGTACATACTTCCTGTGAAATATATGTAACAACAACAAAATTAATAAAACCTATTTTCTAAATGAAAACCTTTGTTGAATAATACGCAAGTAATGTATGGACTGTGAAGAAAGTCCGAAAACAACAAGTAGGTACTATACCGTATAGAGTTCTGCGAATCTTGATTTACATCTACATGTGCCTCAATCTTAAATAAGATAATTCTTCTTCTATATAATACAAGCTGTTGCTGCTAAAGCCTTTTTCGGTCTGTAGGAACCAATAAAATGGATTCAAAACATCTCCAAAATACTGTATAGGCTATATTAAAAGATACAGTTGCCCGTTTCAGGTTTTTACAATCATACAGGGTATTTATGAAAGGAGTAAAAATATTTACTTCTATGTAGATTCTGTAGGGCTAAACCTATAGACGGAATTTATGAGTGAAAAATCTCAAGTTTTGTTTCACAAAGTTATTGTTCACGAAGAAAATATCACTTACTCTGTTGGAAAGAAATGTTGTGTGATTGGTTTTAAAAATTTGAATCTGCTGTTATTATAAAAAAGTAATTTTAGGACTAACTTTCACCCTCCCCCTAACGTAACCTACGCGGAGTGTTATAGGAAGTTAAAACAATGGTTTCTTTGAAAGGACGCTGAACGAACTGTATGGTGACTTGATACGCAGGTCGAGATTGGGTGTGCATCACTGGGTGTGCATCGTATACACTCGAAGCAGACAAACCAACACGAGTTAGAGCTTCAATTTCTACATACGGTCAGAACATTAATAAAACCTGTTTAAAATATATTCCAAAACAAACTGCGTTCCGAAAAAATCCAAGCGACCGCAACAGTTTAAAATGTTTAGGCCTTGTTGTTTATTGGTTGAGAAATATTTCTTTTAGTCTTGATTTTCAGAGAAACTTAACTTCGGTGATGAATCAATTTCCACATGCGAGTAAATGGTAAAGTACTTGTGTACTTTACATAGTGGTTGTCCACAATGTAAGAATATGGGCGGTGGCGGTGGCGGTAGAAAACCCCTCGAGCACTCATTAGACATGAGAGAGAGACTCTTTTTCAAAGTAGGTAATAAAAATGTATTTAGAAGCTGATTGAGCGCAATTGGTTAATTACTCTATTGCAAGAAGATAGTGATATTTTTATGTTAAGATGGACCGCCACTTTGAGAGCAGAGTAATGCCGAATATCGACTACATCGAAAAGGGGTTCTGTTTTAGTATCTGTACAATCATCAACTCTCCTGTTTTTTGAACTGTACGTATGATTGTTTTATATTATTTAAAATCAATCAGTAAATTAAACTTTACTTTCTCCTGGATTGATGAATAAATTCTTCTATGATTTGCATACGAATCTCGAAAACGGTACTAAGGATTTTCTTTAAATTTTGGAAATAACTAATTTCTAAATAGAAAATAAGTTCTAGATAGGTCTAATGTCCAGGAAAATTCTTGTTTTCTTGTAATATTAAGTTTAAAATCTAAAAATTTAACATTACGCTTATGGAGAATCAAATGTAAACAATACAAATCAAAACAGCTGTTTATAACCGTTTGACAGTTGTTGATTGAAGATGAATGTCCCACAGTTGATGAGACTCTACTTAGTTTCAGGGGACGATGCATATTCCGCATGTACATGAAAAATAAACCGGACAAGTACGGTCTAAAAATAGTTTCCCTATGCGATGCAAAAACTTATTACTTCTTAGGAGGTATACCATATCTTGGAAAAGAGAGGAGAGAGATTGAAAATGTGTCGAAACCCACAAGTTATGTCCTGAATCTAGTCGATTCTCTGAAGAATAGTAATAGGAACGTCACCACATATAACTGGTTCACGTCCTGTGAGTTGGCAGACAAACTAACAAGCAAGAAACTCACACTAGTAGGAACGTTGCGAAAAAATTAAAGAGAGATTCCACCAGAGTTTTTGGAAACAAAGGGTGCTCCAGTAATGTCATCTCGATTCCTATATGACCCTGAAAAGATGATGGTTTCCTTCACTCCAAAGAAAAATAAGAACGTAATACTTCTTTCATCAATGCATGGTGATGGCTTCGTGAATGAAGTAACAAAAAAGCCAGACATAATAGAATTCTACAACATGACAAAGGGGGGAGTTGATGTATTTGATCGTCTATGCCATGAAAAAACTACTAAACGCAAAACAAGCCGTTGGCCTATGCGATATTTTTATGGAGTTCTGGATTTTGCAGGAGTGAATGCTTATGTGCTCCATAAAATTAATAATGTTCAAGATACCTACTCTTCACGTGTCAGAGGAACATTTTTGAAAACCTTGGCCACTGATTTGGTTGAACCATGTTTGAAGGTAAGAGCCCAAAATGCCAGACTTCCCAAAATGCTTCGCTTGTCAATCAAACATCTTCTAGGTGAAGAGCAACCTCAACGTCCAGTTCAACCACAGGATACAAGGAAACCGAGAAGATGTGACGTGTGTAATGAAGGGAGCAAAACAAAGGATAGGAAAGGCTATGCCTGTGAAAAATGTGGAAAATGCTTATGTGGTGAGCATAAAAAAGTAATTTGTAATGGCTGCCTGAATAATGATGATTCAGATTGAAACTATGTACCTTTTTTCATGATTTCCATCTTGTAATAAAAAATCAATTGACAGAAATATGTTTTATTTCTTTCCTACCAAATATTTTTAGGATTCAACTTGAAAATCATGAAATATCATGCTGGGTTGGATTCCACCCAACGTGGGTGGTTGGGTCCAGGGAATTCACGTGGTTCCTGCTGGGTTAAGGACATAAGAAACATTATAAAAAATTATTTCTCTACCGAATTGAAGGGAAAATTCCTGAAGGTGAAACTTCAGAACATTGAAGACTTTAGATTGCTGACGGCGTTTTACGATCAAAGTAATGTAAAATATCACACTTTTCAGACGCGACAAGACAGGAAACTTGAAGTGGTAATAAGAAACGCCCCTTATCCCCTTTCAGAAGACGATATAAAATCTGAACTTGAATCTCATGGTTTTCCAGTACAGACTGTTGTTCGACTGCTAAGTAAAGACAAAACTCCTACTCCTTTGTGCGCAGTCTCCCTGGATAATAATGATACCCCCGTCGCAGCAGACCTGCGTACTCAGCGAATTTCCAAATCAATTATAAATAATAATAATATATGACAAGTTTTATAAAAATCTGTCCATACACTTGAGAATTATTTGCCTATATTTTCCATAAGATTAACATGGGAAAGAGTGTGCAGGTTTGCTGCTGTGAGGAACACTGAAATTATGCATTTCTACCATAAATAATTTTTATCTTAACATTTATACCAACTTTCATCAACATCTGTCCATAAATAAAGGAGTTTGCCTATTCCCTATATGATTAACATGGGAAAAGAGTATGCAGGTTTGCTGCCATGATAAACACATAAACTATGATTTTTAAGCATAAATGGATAGATCTCAACCAGATGAAGCTAAATATCAAGTTTTATCCAAAAATATTGATTAATATGGAAATATTAATTTTTCCCTATCTTCCATAAGATTAACATTGGAGCCCCACATTACAATGTACTGTGTTTAGATTTTTTCATATCTCGGTAACTGTTGGAGATAGAGAAAAACTTTAAGGTACTTAATTGTGTAGTTTTTTAAGCTGATTCTAATGGTGAAATATAAAATTAGAAATTTTTAAAAATTACATGTGAAAAACGCAAAAAAAACCATTTTGGGGTACAAACCCCCCCCCCCAAACTACCCGTTCCCATTGACCGATATGTCTGGTTTACGAACTCGTCCGAGGATTTGTAGGAATACACGTCTCTACCATTTGGTCTCGATCAGACCATTTTTACGAGAGTTATCGTGTTCACAGACATATATATATATATATATATATATATATATATATATATATATATATATATATAAATTTTAACGACTATTGTTTTTGGTCTCTAGGAACCTAAAGAAGAAAAATAACATGGTCCCGGGCTTAAGTCTCACCATGAGACCTACGGTAATAGCTTCTTCCCTATGGTAAATTCGCTAAAAAAGGAAGTGAAATTTACAAACTCGATAAGCTTTGTTTTGCTATTGTACATGTCGAACCTAAAAGGAAATTAAGAGAAATTCCTCAGTGCACTCGTTGCCAGCGGTTTGGGCACACCAAAAACTTTTGTAAACTGGACCCAAGGTGCGTAAAGTGCACAGGACAACATCATTATTCAATTTGTCCACACAAAAAAATAGATGCCCCAACCTGTGTAAATTGCGGGGAAAACCATACTGCAAACTACAGAGGCTGTAAGTTTTACCAAGACATAAAAGTAAAATCTTTTAAGAAGATCATTCCTCGGTCCAACTCGAATGTTGAACTTGCAAATGCCAATCAGGAACATTCCAAAGCAGTTCCTAATCCAATCATGAATTCAGCTCATAACCCTCCACGAAGCAATGGTTTGCGGCCAAGATTCTCCGGTTCAAAATCCTATGCTCAAGCTGTGACTAATTTTGAACTCCCTCAAAGCACCGACCAACATCAGTCTTCGGATGGAGCTCAAGGTAACACTTCTGAAAGTAATTTTTATTTGGAAAATATAATTATTGACTTAGTAAAATCAATGATGCCAACGTTAAAAATTATTTTATCTACTGTTATACAAAACTTAGTTCAAAATGGTTGTATCTAATACAGGTATTACTATACAAAATTTAACAATCCTTAACTGGAATGCAGACGGTCTAAAACGAAAAAGGAATATTTTTGCCTCTTTTATGGCCAGACACAATGTAGATGGAGCTTGTGTAACTGAATCTCATTTTATCCCCAATGAAAAAATTCCTGGTTACAATATTTACAGAGAAGATAGGAATGTACCCAACGCAGCCGGTGGTGTTGCATTATTTGTTAATAGAAGCCTTAACCATCATAGTATATTTTTACCACGTCTATTCTCGTTTGAAGCAGTGGGTCTTAAACTCAGTTTGCAAAATGGGCAAATTGTGAAAATTATCTCTGCATACAAATCACCAAACCGACGACTTTGCCAACAGGATCTCTTGAATATTTTTCATGGTGACGATCCTATCCTTGTTCTAGGAGATTTAAATTGCAAACATCAATTCTGGGGTTGCCGCGTAAACAATCCGAATGGAGTTCGCCTTTTAAACTTCAATAATCAAAGCTATTTAAATATATCGGCTCCTAATGAGCCCACACACTATCCCTGGCAGAACAACTTTCAACCAGACATTCTTGATATAATTATTCATAAAAACTTTACTCCTCCAATTTTTCAGCAAGTATTAACTGAACTCGAATCCGATCATCTCCCAGTCCTTACTAACTTTTTCACGGAACCTATGTTATGCTCATATTCCCCAAGGCTTATTACTGGTAAAATCAATTGGGAAAAGTTTAGATTTGAGCTTGATAATCATTTAAGTATTCCAAATAACTTATATTCAGTTGATGGCATTAATACAGCTGTTGATAATTTTACTGAATGTTTGAAACTTTCTACTAAAAATGCAAATTGTTAAGGAGTTTCCTTCAAAAAATAACGACTATCTTCATCCACCAATGAGAATATTACGCCTTATAAGAGAAAAAATAGAATTAGACGACAATTGCAAAGGTTTAGACAACCTCATTTGAGAAGAAAATGGAATGAACTTTCCCACCGTGTGCGGCATGAACTTAATACATATCGCATAGATTTGTATCGATCATACGTTTCTGATATCTACCCAGGGGACTCAAACATGTGGCAAGCAACAATAAGACTACTACTAACTTCATCAATTATACCTCCACTTGCTCACAATGATAAGGTTTTCGAAAACGATGTTCAAAAAAGTAATGTTTTCGCTGACCACTTTCAAAATGCATTCAATCCTAATAATGTTCATGACCGTAAATGAAATTGTAGAGGAGTTTCTAAAATCTAGCTCTAGTACTGTTGAAAAGCCTGTAAAATACACGTCACCCTCTGAAATAAACAGCTTCATTAAAAAATTGCCGAACAAAAAAGCTCCTGGTCATGATCTGATTCCTAATGTCGTCTTAAAAAAATTAACTCGTAAAGCATTGGCAGTCTTAGCATCAATATTCAATGCTAGTATTTCTGTTGGTTATTTTCCTCAAACCTGGAAACATGCTGAAGTCATTGTTATTCATAAACCTAATAAACCCAAAAATCATCCAAGTAGTTACCGTTCAATCAGCCTCCTGTCCTCAATATCGAAATTGTTTGAAAAGATAGTCCAGAAAAGAATTTTAAAGTTTATAGACTCAGCGAATACTATCCCTCATCATCAGTTTGGATTTAGATTGAAACATTCTACAAGTCATCAAATTTTGCGAATCAGTGAAACTATAAATCGAGGATTTGAAAATAAACTTCACTCCACTACTGCATTCTTGGATGATGCTCAAGCATTTGACAAAGTTTGGCAT
This sequence comes from Nephotettix cincticeps, assembly GCA_023375725.1. NCBI lineage: Eukaryota > Metazoa > Arthropoda > Insecta > Hemiptera > Cicadellidae > Nephotettix > Nephotettix cincticeps. Next base: position 72,797,477 of record CM041791.1, read on the forward strand.
GCCGGACTGCTGTATAAATTATACAATTTTGGCTTTCCTCTTTATTTAAGAGTTATTTTGCAATCATTTTTAACCAATAGAACATTTGCCGTTAAACTAAATTCCAAGTTCTCTACGATTCGCCCGGTAAGGGCAGGCGTTCCACAGGGCTCAATATTAGGACCTATTTTATTCAACATATTCATGTCTGACTTGCCGGATCTACCGCACGTTACTCTCGCTCTCTACGCCGATGACACTGCCATCATAACCCAAAATTCAGACATTTACAATGCTGCAACACTACTTCAAACGAGTGTAACCATGATAAATAACTGGTTTAAAATGTGGAGAATCGCTCTGAATCCATCGAAGTGCGAAACAAAAAATTTCTCCTTGAGAAAATACAATGTCTCACCTGAAATCTATATTGACGACACAACAGTTCATTGGAATCCTGAAAACTAGGGCATTAAATATTTAGGCGTCTACCTTGACAAAAAATTAAATTGGAACCTACATATTAACACTAAATTGACACAAGCACGCTTGTTAATATTATTTCCTTTAATCAATAGAAAGTCAACTTTAAAGTCTACATGCATCCTTTTAATATACAAAACCATTCTTCGCCCATTAATTATGTACGCTTCTCCAGTTTGGAGAAACTGCATTTCATCAGGAAAACTAAACAAAATTCAAATTTTTCTAAACAAAATTCTAAGAATTGCTGCTAAATGTCCATAGTATATTCGTAACGCACACATACATCAAGAATTTGGAATAGACACAATTAAAAATTATATGAATAAAACAACAAGAAAATTTCTATTAAATTTGTTCAACGTTCCTGGAGCCGTAACATTCGGTCTGAGGATGCCGACTATAGAAAGGCGACTAAAAGCAAGACTTCCTCAAGATTCTCTGGCACTTGGGGATTTAAATGAAGATATGATGGAAGACATTTTGTAAAAAAACATCCTGTTGGCAGTTCAAAGTTATTTATTATATTATTACGATCCAATATTAGTTTAGGGTGTCTTCGAATGAAGCGAACCCAATAATTGTTCTTATTACAGTTTTTTACACATTCTGTGCATAATGTATAACATTTATCCAGAATAAAAACCTTTAAAAAAAATGAAATACGAATTTGACATTAGTTGTTGGTCACAAACCATTGAATGAACTATTGAAAACATCGCATTGAAAACATCGTAGATATTCAACTAACGATCTATTTTTGGAATCAGGAATTTTGACGGTCCGGCAGTTATTTGTAAAATTTATTTTAGTACACATATACAAAAACTTTAATAATATTTTTGAAAAAACAAACCATTCGCACAACACACGCTTCTCGCGAAATGTAGGTATAAACGTCCCACAAACATTAAAATCATTTTCACAAACAAATTGTTTTCACTTAACCCAAATCATTTACCGCAATTTGTGTGACAGATACAAATTAATCAACTTTCTATATTCACCATCGTTTCCCTATTTAAGAAGCACGTTACGGAGTGGCTTGTGGGCCTGAGTTCAGAGGATACCGAGGCTGTTATCACGCTGGGCTGACCTGACCGTTGACCCTATAATTTACTTTACAACAACTGATACACCACCTTAAATGACTGACTAGTACACAAACACACATACAGCACTCTCTCCTCCTCGCCCTTTTAGCCATTCACCTGGTAATAATAAATTAACTTGGTTTTTTTTATTTATAATTTTAAATTGTTTTATTATATATCATTTTAGTCCAACATTTTTTAAATCAGTTCCATGGCTAAATTAATTTGTTCCTCATTTTATTAATATTATTTTACGATATTCTATATCTCCCATTTTATTAATTTCAGCTTTTGTTGCAACCCGAGTCTACGCACAGGCCCTATGTAGACTTTTTCCTTGTTTACTAAAGGTATTTTTTAATATTTTACTTTATTCTTTAGTCTTACAAGTACATACTTTTTTTCTTTTTATGTATAAACTACCGTTATACTTAAGGTATGTACAAAATGGTATCATTACATGTATTAAAATTAATTATTGGGAAATAAATAATTCATTCATTCATTCATTCATTCATAACTAAACAGTATTATAATTACAGTATTAATAACAGTATTATAATTTACATGTAACTATTTGAAACGATCACTTTAGATTTGTAAAATCGTGCCTCTTCAGCCGGTATACCGTCTCACTGTTGTCCAAAAGGTTCACAGCTAAGTAACCTGGATGGTCATTGAGTTTTTTCAAACTTATCACTGAATTTTGAGATTTCTTCACGAACAAAAGGAATATTGTGATCACGATGAATAAATTAATTTGAAACATACCAATGGGCTTGAACAATTTTTCTAATAGTTTTTGACTGAAATCTTTGAATTATGTCAATATTAGTGTTGTAAGCGGTTCCCCGGCCAGAGCTGGATGCCATATGTCCATGTTGGTTTCAATATTGTTTTATACACTAAAATTTTGTTTTCAACTGATAATTTTGAATATTTTCCGATGAGCCAATTTAATTTTTTTAGTTTTTAAATCTAAATTCAGTCTCTTATTCGAAATATGATGATGCCAGGTAAGTCGACTGTCCAGGTATTTCACACCCAGATATTTCACAACATCTACTTGAGGGATTGCAGCATTTTTAGAAAGACTTGAGGACAGGCTTCACGCCTTTGTGTGAAAGTTGCATTGGCTGACTTTCCTTCGTTAACTTTGATTCTCCATCTCTAGAGCCAGTCTGATAATACTGTTTAAGGTTTGTTGAAGAATTTGGGAGGCAGAAATAGCGTTTTTATGTGATGCCAATATTGCTGTATCATCTGCAAAAGTAGCAACGACCACTCTTGGGATTACTGGAAGGTCTGATGTGTACAGTACATACAATACAGGTCCGAGAACACTTCCTTGAGGAACTCCAGATTCAATCCTACCAGAAGCTAGACGTGCATCCTGAAATTTTATTTAAAAAAACCAACCATTTAAATAGGTTGTAGAAAGGGTGAGGGAGCAAAGATATAAAGTAAAACATCGTGCCATATTTTATCAAATGCCTGACTTATATTCAAAAAAGCAGCCGAGCAAATTTGTTTCTTCTCCAGTCTTGTTTAGTTACATTCGCTACTCTGTGAACTTGTTCAACCGTTGAGTGTTCTCTTTATGAACCCAAACTGGTGGCTCGGAATCAAATTGTTATCGCTGATTATTGACAGTAAACGCTTTAGTAATAGCTTTTCGAATACTTAAGAGATAACAGGAAGAAGACTTAAAGGTACCTATGTAAGATGACACTTCATGAGGAGGTTTGACAGGCTTAGGAACCACGACAATCTAAGATATTTTCCACTGACTCGGAAAGTATTCCAGTCTTAAAACGGCATTGAATATCAACGTCAACATAATAAATGCTTTGCCAGGAAGCTCTTTAAGGATCTTACCTGTTATCAAATCATAGCCAGGAGATTTTCTTTCGTGAATCTCCTTCTGGACGACATATCTTAGTTCATTAATAGTAACAGGTTGGATTGGGAGGTCCATTTGTGTTGGGGGCTTCAAGAAGTGCGTTTAATTCACTCACACTCACGTCACGTCACTCTTACGTGTGACGAACACGTCACTCTTCTCATGACTGCTCTTCGCCCAATGGCCGTTCGGTTCAAAAAATTCGATTTAGTTGTTCCTTCCTCCTTTCTGTAAAATCTCAGATGAGTTCGTTGGGCAGGGATTTATGATGAATAGGGATTTCAATTTATTCATGTATATAAATAATAAATTTAAAAAATCTAATTTTCCTTTTTACCATTGGATGGTTTTATCTTTTTACGTAGTCGATAGTGGTTTTGAAGGCATACAATAATTAATTACTAAATTAATATTAGCTCACTATAACCGTTAGGTTTTACCAAAGATTAAGTTTAAAAAGTAGTCCTATGTCTACTTTGATTATTATAAGACGTACAGTAACTGTCAACCATGTTAAAACCGTATACACTTAGTCTGGTATGATATCTTTGCCGTTTTTGGAAAAACTGTTTGGAACCAGTGGTAAACCTGGTAGTTTTGTGACAGTGATATAAAAAAAGATCTCAACAGTTTAGGTTATCATTATTTCTATCTGTCATAAATGATCAATCATATTACTGTCACTTCATGATTAAATATTTTAAGATTTTTGCTATTTCATATCAAAGCAATCATTCGGTTAACGCCTGTATTACAACATCAAACGTATATTGAATAGTTATTTTGTATTAGAGAAACTGAGGTTCATGTAGGTTACACATAACCTCTCTTGTGTATCCTAGTTTTCTGGAATTTCTAAATAATTACAATAACTGTGTATTAATACAATAATATACACTAACATATCAAATTAGTTATGTTATCTACCATGTTTGATAATATAATTTCGAAAAGGAGGAGACAAATTGACACACTCAAGATATTCAATGCAAAGTAAGTAATTCCAAGCATAAAATTGATTAGGCCTTATCTATAAGTTATCTAGATCTTTCATATACATAAGTGTAATGATATATAGTTTTGTGATGTTACTTTGAAAAATAATTTGAACTAAGGACTAAGAAATTAACTAGGCCTAGGCCTAATCACTACAAAAATGTCTGATAACAGAACATAACTTACAATTGAGTTTTTTAATACATTTGAATGAACAACATTTAAAACTTGGTTTTTATTTGTGGAATAAGAATATATTCTTGAAAGAAATTATTAAATTTTTTCCTTAAATATTTTTAAAAATATTTATTAAACATGATTGACAAGAACTTAAGTTATATTCCAGCTTTTTTAGGTAAAATACTATTAACATTAAAAGAGGTATTTACTAGACCTAATTGTATTTTATACTAAAAATGTATAAGTTAAAAACGAGTGTTAACAAAATTAGTGTCTATAAAAATGTGTAAAGAGTGTCTGTAAAATTTCAAACTGGTCGGTTCAGTATTTTCACATTAAGTTTTCACAACAGACATATATAAACATACAGAAATCACCTCTTTTTAATAATATTATAGATAAAGATACAGTATTTATCAGAAAAGGTATAAAGTATTATAGGTCTTTCTGTAGCTTTATAAAATCTGACGAAAATTAAATCAAGCCAATTTTATCACAAGACGGGTAAATCTTTGGTGAAAAGTAGCTCTGTTAGTAGCTTTATGACCTATTGGCAGTAATGTCTTATATCTTGTCTCTAGTTTGAATCACCGTGATGAATTTCAGTTTAATTAGTAATATCCACCCTATTGCTTCTCAAGCCCTAATACTCCTATATTCTCTTGATAAATCCCACACTCTGATTTGTAGTTTTTCACACAGTAAAAATCTTTAATGTAAGTTTAAAGGGTTTAATCAATAATGACCTAACGTTAAATTAGCTATATTTTAAATTTTATACTGCATTAGTGGCATTAGTATTCTATTGTTGAAGTTTTTTATTCAAAAATACTTTCCTGTGGAAAATATCTTAGATCATGGATGTGTCTAAATGGAAAGTTTTCAGTTCATTTAAACAGTGCTGTTCTTATAACCAAACTATGAAGTCACTAACCAAATGACGTCACTGTTTCAAATTTTGATCTCGCAAATTGCCAAACCCCCCCAGAGCTAAGACATATCCATGTCAAAAATGTTTGTATATACTTACCTGTGAGGAATAGGTTAGATCATGGATATGTCTAAAGGGAATGTTTTCAGTTCATCTAAACAGCTGTTCTTATTTTTTATATAAAAAATCTAATTAAATAGCTCTGGTAGTTTCTATGGAGACCTGTTACATATTTTCCATCTTAAAAATCACCAACACCCCTCCAGAGCTAAGACATATCCATGTCAAAACTATAGCACTTTAAAGGAGCCCAAAATTTATTATATTAATTTTCTGATTTAGTGTTTCAGAGGTCAAAGACAACAGTGAATATAGAGTGGACTTTACTTCAGGAAATAACAAACTGTCACTGTTGGTTATTCTCAGTCAAGAATTTCCTCTCGAGAAACCGCTTTTGAAGATTGTGCCAACTGTTCAACATCCTTGGGTATCTGAGAATGGAGAAGTAACTGGAGCTCCTGGTCTCCTAAATGTAGGTCTATTTTGTAGTATAATATGAACATAGGTTATATGTGTAGAATCTATACATATATGAGTTTATAAAAATATTTTAGAAATGGCTCTCCAGAATTTATTTAAATATTAGAAATATATGATTTCTTTATGGGTCCCATGTCAAGGAACATTTTGGTTTTTGTGTGAAATTGAAAAGTTTATTTACTTCCCTTCGGTAAATACTGTAGCTCAGTGCATGTGCCTAAAGAGAATGTTTTCAGTTCCTTTAAACTGCAGTCCTTATAACCAACCATATGACGTCACTTCCCTTTCAAATTTTGGTCTGATGGATTGTCAATAACCCCCTCCAGAGCAAAGACATATCCATGTCAAAATTTAACAATAGGCTTCAAATTCAAATAGGATTCAAAAGTTAACTAACAAAATCCAATCAGCTATCAAAACCAACGATGATTTCCTTGTTGACACGTATCAGTTGAAGATGGGATAGCCTACTATGTGTTTCTGTAAGAAATTATTGAAAAAAAGGTTTAGGTTAAGGTAAAGGTAATCTGAGCACACAATATTTGGTTATGATTTTTTGGCCCATAGGCCAAAAACAGAGGCTGTGTTTATATATATATATATATATATATATATATATATATATACTCGCTTTGCTCGCTGGGGGCTCCGCCGCCAAGCCCCCGTTCTAGTTGTCGGCATAATAGCATGTAGTTTTTTAGGGAGAGGTGGAAGAAAGGGCTATGCACACAGGTGCATAACGCCTGTAGTGTGGGACTCCCATGAGAATCGGGTTACCCATTAAAAAAACCTCCCCTTTTCTTTAGGAATCTAACCTGGAACCGTTTGTCACATTAAAACAGACTAGGCCTAAATTTGGCTTACGCCCTCGGAGCTCACTCCATGTCCAGGCACTTGTTTAGGAGATAGCCAAACTGTAAACATATTGTTAGTAAAACTTTTAACATCACCATTATTTTTTAAATTCAAACTAAAAAACAACTGTTAAAACTCTGTTATTAGAAATAGATTGATATTATAGCTTCATTTCTTTAAATAATAAGATAATAAGTAATTTTGTGTATATATTTGCATATAGTGAATTAGTACCTGGTGACCGAGCTTTGCTCGTTTAGAATAATACATGTATTATAAAAATTAATTAGAAAAATTAAAACACATCTATCACTCAATGAAAACATTCATGTGGTTTAAACAAAACCGATTTAATACACCATAATTAATTTAGCACTGAACAAAAAGCATTGCCTCCGATAAGGTTTGAACACGCGACCTTCGTGTTACGAGGCCAACACGATACCGCTGGACCACGGCGTCTGCCAAACGAGCGACGCCGGTTAAGGTGTTTTAGCCAACTTCAATTGTTTTAGTCGATCATTTACTGTTTAACAATCCATACAGTTATTATTAGCCTGTGACCAACTGATTTTGATATAAACGGAATGAGGATTGAAAAGCAAAAGAGAAATTTAAGTTACACATATTAATTGGTTTGTTACAGTGGTTTCAAGCAATACAACAAATATGTTTTCTATCAAAACACGGAAGATTTTGGAAATACTCTTTCCTGCTTTTATTTCACACAGATATGTTACCCTTTAGTTTTGACAAATTGTTTAGTAACCTGATAATTTTACATTTATTACATACATAAAATAAATATTTATGAAAAACCTCTATTCACATATTGTTCCCCGCCGTCTTCAATCAAGAACTGTCAAACGGTTATAAACAGCTGTTTTGGTTTGTATTGTTTACATTTTATTCTCCATAAGCGTAATGTTAAATTTTTAGATTTTAAACTTAATATTACATGAAAACACGAATTTTCCTGGACATCAGACCTATCTAGAACTTATTTTCTACTCGGAAATTAGTTATTTCCAAAATTTAAAGAAATTCCTTAGTGCCGTTTTCGAGATCCGTGTGCAAATATATATATATATTTGATCTATATAGTTCACTTGTAAGGATTACTGTTATATTATGTAAAGTTAAAATAATTAACTGAGTATCCTTTAAACATTTTTTTATATTTAAAAAACAACATGTTTCAACCTTTAAAGGCCATTTTCAAGTTCATTTTCAAACTTGAAAATGGCCTTTAAAGGTTGAAACATGTTGTTTTTTAAATATAAAAAAATGTTTAAAGGATACTCAGTTAATTATTTTAACTTTACATAATATATATATATACAAACCTCGCTCGTATTATAGTATTGGATTACTGCATCATAGTGTTATTATATTTATTTAGTTAAATAATAGGATAATAAGTGATTTTGTATATAGTATTTGCATATAATGAATTATTACAGCATTGTAGTGTTATTCAATATTCTTGAAGTAACATGAGAATAATCAAAGGTATCTTTAGTTGTCGAGTTAGTATTTTAAAAATTTAAAAGTAGTACCTTTTTATAGGTGATAATGTAGATGGTTGAAATTGAACTGTGGTTAACTATTATCAATACTATATGTATTCAATGTAAAGTTTTTAGTTGTAGTTAAAGAATGCTCAAAGGTGTAGATTTTAATTAGGATATCAATTGTTGGAAGGTAATTTGGAAGTGATGAAAGAGAAGTATAACATAGTTGAATTTTTGGTAACAGCAGCACGATAATAATTTCATAATCTGTAGTTTAGTATTTGAATATTGAGTTGGATGAATATTGAATAGTTTGAATTGTTGAAGAATTTTTTTTGTAGAAATTTTAAAATGTATTTCTGTTGTTGTTTTCGTAGAGATTTTATGTTATAAAATGGGTGGGACGTGAGTAAGAAATATATTTACACATTCTGAAGGGTAATAATATAGATAATATTAACTTTGAACGTGTACAAAGTATATTGATGAAGGAATGTAAGGATGACCAATATTATTGATTTACATTGTGAAAGTAGTACCTATTGCTATAATTAATTTGAAGGTATTAGATAATTGATCGAAAGGAAATATAAAAAGGAATAACTATGAGTGTTTGTATACACAGTAGAGCGTCGGGTTTTCGGACGTCAAAAATCCAGAACGTCAAAAATCTGAACTACTCCACAGCACTATATTTTAAAATTTTGCGGGAAAAACTGCCAGCACGGAGCGGGCAATGAGGGGTGGGGGATGAAGAATGCGCCGAGAAAGGGAATGACCTTCAGCGTGTCCATTTTTAACTTGGTGACTCGGCCTTACCCCCTGTCCCCATGCCCATAACATTATTGTTCCGTCATCTGTCACTGCCAGTAGCGTTCAGTTATCAGTGCGGTTAATAGTGTTCAATTATGTCATTCAGTTTGATTAGTTTACTGTGTGTTTGTTTACATTTCGGCCTCCTCATCGAGTACACTGAAAAGGAAACATACATTTCTCCCTATTCAAACTAAAATTGAAATTTTAAATAGGCTGCAAAAAACATTATTTTGTTTCATTTAACTGTATTCTATAACTTCACTATTAATACTGTAGGCCAAATTATATGTTCAATAGGTATTTGTAGGTTATGTTTGAAAATCCGGACACATCGATAATCCGAACTACCTACATTCCCAATTGGTTCGGATTATCAACATTCTACTGTAGTATATTTGATATGACATTTTGAATTGAAGAATTTATTGTTGTAGAATATTTCAAATTTTGGTGTTGGTATAGTTTTATTTGTTTCCCTGTCAGTTAGCCCATGCTTTAAGTTGCATTTGGCATATCCAGCTTCACCACGAGGAGGGCAGGAAACGTCGAAGCCATATTTACAAACTAAAACTACTTATTGAAATCAGGGAGTTTGATAACAATCAATCTTTACAACAACTCAGAGTTTTGATGGAGCAGATCCCCTAACGTACTGCCATGTCGTCATATCCCAACGGGGAGTTTTGTTGAGGCAGGTCTCCTAGCCTACTGCCAGTCAAAATCGGTGTTACCGAAGGAGCTCGTTATACACGATGTTTTTCGTATACGTGACTCCTTCGTGGACCCTTTCAGGACGGACAAGGACAACGATGTGGTCTGGATGTCTGACCCTGCTGAGCAAGACGTAAAGCTGTGCATGCGTGAAGCAGTCCATGCGCAGACACCAACACCAATTGAATCTATTGTCTGACCCTAGCTTTTGTGGCCAGTCATACAATAGGCCAACATCAGAGAGAACTGAGGTCGGCGGACCCGAAGCGGCAAACCCTTGACAAACGGGAAAGTAAATGTAATTCTTGGAATACATATAGGTCCCGTCTGTCCATAGAGTCTGACAGTAATCAACCCAGGTGATAGCTGTCACGATGACTTTTGTGCTGTTCAAGAGACCTTTAGCGATGTTGAGATTCCTCATAACGAGGAACACGGAACCGGCTTTTAGGCGTAGAACATGGTCTGGTACACCCTTGCAAGTCGCTTGGTTCATGACATTGCTTGGTAGCTGAACATCGACATCCAGGTCATCGTCGTTTTCCTTGTCCACGGTGTCGGTGCTCCTCAGCTCGAAAAGGTGCCCATCAAAAGATTTTAATACGGTGTCATTGATTTCCTTGACGTTCACAATAACTAGAGTCGATAGGATAGCCCATCCTGCACAAAGGTCCGGATCTTGCAGGTCAGCCGTAGGAAATATGCAACAGATTAGATCAAACAGTCATGTCACACACCTAATGCCGAGCAGAGGTATTAAGTTCTGATTGTCCCATCCCTCCCCCAGAAATATAGAACTAATAGTTCCGTTGCCTACTGCGAGAAGGAATTCGGGTAGACAGTGGAACCACTAGTTCTGTGTGGTGTGGTCAGGGCAAAAACTTTGAAACATCGCCAAAGATAAGGCGCCCGAAGCGAGATGCAAGCGGCGTCGTTAGAAGTGCGAGCTTTTGAGACAACGGGCGCTATCTGACGGAAATCCCCAGAGCAAAGAAAGATCTTATTTCCAAATGGCACATCGGATTGCAAGAGATCCCTCAAAGAGGGAGCAATGATTTCGAATATGAAGCGATGTGCCATTGGTGCCTCATCAAAAACTATGAGCATTGCAGCTCTGATGAGTTCTGCTCTCTGGGAACCGTTGGTGATGTTCCAAAATCCAATCCTGCCGCTGTATTTATTAACAGAGTCCTGTCTAAGGAACATGTCAGCCTTAGTTAGTAACAATACTATAAGATCGCACAGCAATGATCTTACACTCATTTATCATTCATCCTTAGCTTTAAATACATGGATAGGTCACCATTTCAAAAGGTAATAGTAAAAAATGATTGTATTTTCTTGCCTGTGGGAAATAGGTTAAATCATGGATAAGTCTAAATTTGCTTACGTGGATTAGCTGTTGGGCTATTAATTAATAGTCCAGTGTATGTCTAAGGAACATGTCAGCGTTAGTCAGTACAAGACTATAATATAGCACCACAATCATCTTAAACTCATTTCTCATTCATACTTGGCTTAAAATACCTACTTGGATAGGTCACCATTTCAAAAAAGGTAAAGGTACTATAATCATTGATTATATTTAATAATTGATTTGACTAATTTTAGATATGTACAAAAATGTATTTTCTCTTAATATAATGGGACTTATTAAACCTTAATCATTATTAATGGAAATAATAAACTCATTATTATTGTTTCAGTTTACTGTACATTCAGATCTTGGTCGAGTAGTGCAAGCAATAGTGAGAGAACTGGAACTTCGCCCCCCTCTCCTTCTTGGGGGAACAGTCTCTCCTCCTTGTACACAGAGAGGTACGATCCATTGTAACTGCAGTTGAAATCCTCAAATCCGAACCCCGGAAATCCAAAATCCCGGAAAATCTGAACACGTTCTTGGGAAAACAAAAATATTAAATAGCTGAAAATAAAAAAGAAAGATTTGATTAAAAAAATTATTTTTAGCGAATTTCCCATTGGGAAGAAGCTATTACCGTAGGTCTTATGGCGAGACTTAAGCCGGGACCATGTTATTTTTTCTTCTTTAGGTGCCCAGAGTCCAAAAACAATAGTCGTTTAATTTATATATATATATATCTTTAAATAAATCAACCGAGTACCCTTAGAAAACATTTTAATTATTTCTTCGACACGTTTCGGGAATCATCCCATCTTCAAGAAGTACAAATGTTTAACCTAATTTGATAATTATTTAAAGATAATTATACGAGGGTCGTCCAGAAAGTAAAGAACGAATGCGCATAGCATGCGGCGCAGATCCCCCACCACTGCGATTGCGTGTGCGGCCGCTTGTCCCTTCCTTTCGCTTCAGTGTGAGGTGAGTCTCGTTGCTGTACGGTTACGCTTCTCGTTTTCGCAGCGTTTTAAAATGGCGACGCCAATAGAAAATCCCGCCAAATGTGAAGTGCGGAGTGTGATTCGCTTTTTGAACACTCAAAAAGTTAAGCCTATTGAAATTTATAGGCAAATTAAAGCTGTTTATGGTGAAGGTGCGATGAATGAGTCATCTGTGCGAAAATGGTGCATCATGTTTAACCAAGGAAGGACCAATGTGCATGATGAAGATCGGAGTGGGAGGCCATCTTTAGTCACAGATGAACTGAAGCAAAAAGTTGAAGACAAAATTCAGGAAAACCGACGTTTCACTTTAACAACTATACATGACCCTTTTCCGCAAATTTCACGTTCACTCCTACATGAGATAATGACAGATCATCTTGGTTACAAGAAAATGTGTGCTCGCCGGGTGCCTAAGATTTTGACGGACGACCATAAGGCAAAACGAATGGGGGCAGCTCTGGAGTTTTTAACAGAATATGACAATGATGGGGACCGATTCCTTGATCGTATTGTTACTGGAGATGAAACATGGGTTTCTTACAAGACTCCAGAAAACAAGCGTCAGTCAATGGAGTGGCATCACGCTAATTCGCCCTCAAGACCAAAAAAGGAAAAACCATTATTGCAGACTCGCAAACTCATGGCAACGGTTTTTTGGGACCGAAAGGGGTTAATTCACGTTGAATTCATGCCACGAGATGCAACGATTAACTCCGAAGCATACTGTGAGACCCTTCAACGTCTTTGACGTGCCATCCAAAACAAGAGGCGCGGAATGCTGTCGGGAAAAGTGTTTTTCATTCACGACAATGCACGGCCTCATGCCTCAGCAAGAACAAGGCAAGAACTCCAACATCTGAAGTGGGAAATTTTTAATCATCCTCCCTACAGCCCAGACCTGGCACCCAGTGATTTCCATCTCTTTCCAAAGTTGAAGGAATTTTTGGGTGGAAAGCAGTTTGGAAATGACGATGAACTTAAGGAAGCAGTGGTAAAATGGCTCAAATCATTCGCGGCTGAAGAGTATAACGTCGGAATAGAAAAACTGGTCCCACGTTACAACAAATGTCTCGACAAGAACGGGGATTACGTAGAAAAGTAATGTAAGGTACTGTGGCATTGTAAATAAAATTTGGTGGAGAAATCTTTTGTTTTTATTTTACCATGCTAAAACGTTCTTTACTTTCTGGACGACCCTCGTATTAGTAGCCCTATTTGATGAACTAAATAGTGAAAATATACATATGTGTGTGTCTGTGAACACGATAACTCTCGTAAAAATGGTCCGATCAAGACCAAATTTGGTAGAGACGTGTATTCCTACAAATGCTCGGACGAGTTCGTAAACCAGACATATCGTTCAATGGGAACGGGTAGTTGGGGGGGTTTTGTACCCAAAAATGGGTTTTTTTGCGTTTTTCACATGTAATTTTTAAAAATTTATAATTTTACATTTCACCATTGGAATCAGATTAAAAAACTACACAATTAAGTTCCTTAAAGTTTTTCTCTATCTCCAACGGTTAGCGAGATATTAAAAAATCTAAACACAGTATGTTGTATTGTGGGGCTCCAATGTTAATCTTATGGAGGATAGGGAAAAATTAATATTTCCCATATTAATCAATATTTTTGGATAAAACTTGATATTTAGCTTCATGTGGTTGAGGTCTATCCATTTATGCTTAAAAATCATAGTTTATGTGTTTATCATGGCAGCAAACCTGCATACTCTTTCCCCATATTAATCATATAGTGAATAGGCAAACTCCTTTATTTATGGACATATGTTGATGAAAGTTGATATAAATGCTAAAAAAATTAATTGTTTACGATAGAAACACCTACTTTCAGCGTTCCTCACAGCAGCAAACCTGCATACTCTTTCCCATGTTAATCTATGGAGAGTAAGCAAATAATACTCATATTTATTGACAGATAATGATCAAACTATATTATTATTGTATTATTATTATGTCATTGATTTGGAAATTCGCTGAGTACGCAGGTCTGCTGTGACAGGGGTATTTAATGTTTAACACAAAAAATATATTACAAGATTGAAAATAAACATAAGTTCTTCACTTAAAGTTTTTAATTCTCAAAGTGAAGAAATCTTCACGCGAACGTCATTCCAAGCCAGCGTCACATGAACATCACGTCGTTCGGCAATATGCACTAATCAGCAGGTAAACACTCACTAGACAGTAGACAGGCGCAATACGTATCCCAGGAGGGATGGGCGTCGGGGGAGAGTGATTTAATTTTAGCACACGCTCACCTATCAACAATGACATATCACGGGATTTTACATCCATTCGCCAAGGTCACTGCCTTTTCGAACACTAATTCACCCAGACTTTATAACCCCAATCCCTACCTCTCCCTCACTTACCGCGAATACAGTAACAAAATATTATTTCCTGGGAAATCCGAACAGGCTCCAGTCCCAATTAGTTCGGATTTGAGGGGTTTCACTGTAATTCATTTAGTATTGGAATTATTTTAAACTTAGTTTTTCCTTGGGTCATGAAAGTTTTTTAAAATTCGGCAGTCTAACACATCTCAAACCTGTAATATATATAACCCATCAAATTGGTAATTTTCTTTTCAAAACAGCAAGTTAACGGAAGCACAAACATTAGATTACTGCAGATATGCATGGTTACAGAAGATTGCCGAATGGACGGATTGACAATGAAGTAGAGTCTCGTTAATCTGGCCCTATATCGGAAGTAGTAGTGTCGGTTCACCTCAAATGCCGGATTAGTGGGGGTACAAATAAAAATGATTCTATTAAACGGTAAAAACGTGCATATATAATTATGATCACATTTGTAATAAGACAGAACTGTACATGTTTAAACAACAGTAAAATAGTTTCAATGGTTTTTTGCTTCCTGGCATTGAAAGAAAGCTTTAAAACATTTTCCTGAAGTCTCGTAAGTGTTAGTATGTCCGAATAAGAGGCTCTGTTTTCTTCCGCCCATGTGATTGCGGTGGCATAGGCCAAGAGCCACGTACGTGGCGACTGTGTGTGTAGCGGGTGGTACGAGCTGGCTCCGCCCTCCCTCCCCTCGTCATCATCGCTGTCGTCCACAACTTCTGCTATGATCTCGTCTTCAGTCATGATATGAGACTGTTCTTTGCTCCTTCAAACCATGCATTTACGTCATCAGTTGTCAGATCATCAGGATCATCCACTTGCTGTTCATTTAATGCATTTCTCAAGTCGGTTAAATCAACATCAATAGCATCTTGAGGCTGTGAAATAATGTCAGAATTTTTTTGTAAGCCTGTACCAAATCAAGAGAAGGCCACAAATTTGCCCACAAACAAACAATTGTTTTTGTTGAAAGTTTATTCCAGGTGCTTGCAAGGTTAAAAACGTGTTTCAGATTAGTTTCCTTCAAAGCTTTAACAACGCAAATTCAAATGGCTTTATCGTCACAAAAACATTTTACAATTACAATTCCTTTGTAAAAGAAAACAGGTGACATGGTCGATAAAAATTAAAACTAGATATATATGTACAAAACAAAGTTATAACAATAACAATTGTAACAAATCAAATCAAAGTGAGCATTACAGACATACTACGACAATCTTTATATTAATCTTCCGAAAAATCACTAATTTTGTAAATATTTTTTTCCAAAAGGAATTCTTTTAAATCGGTTTAGAAATTTTTGATACCAATCAACTTAGAGCTGGTGGAAGATTATTATTAAAACGTTTCCCCCATGTATTCTGGCATTGTCTCTAAAATAGCTAAGTAATGACACGGATATTGGATATCATTTTTGAACCTAGTTTGATAGCAATGTTCATGGTTCCTATTATGGACAATAGTAAAAGTTTTTTGCAGGAAGACAAGACACCTGAATGTATACAACAACAAGAGAGGCAAAATTTTAAGTTCTTCAAAAAACTATCAAAAGGAGTCTTGAAAAAGTCATTATTTGGATAATACCCTTTTGAAATTTTATTAATTGAGTTTTTTTACATTTAACTTAAGCCTGTTGACATTAAATCAGTGAGACAGTTCAAACAAAGAATTTTGTGTCCAGTATTGAGCTCTGAGGGACACCGACGGTTGAATTTTGCCAATCCGACCTAAATTTTTATACCGTTTTGAAAAATTACAGTCCGTTTTCTACGTTCTGAGAGATATGATTTCATCCATGCTAACGCATTACTATTGAAATTATATTTTTTCAGCTTGGCTAGGAGAATATCGTGATTCACACAATCAAAGGCCTGAGACATGTCACAGAAGACACTAGCAGTCTTCTCTGACCCATCCAAAGCTCCCGATATAGCGGTTACTAGGTACGACATCGCAGAAACACAATTTCTGCCTGCCCTAAAACCAAACTGAAACTCGGCGAATAATTTATTATTTAAAAAAAAAGACACTAACTGATTACAAAAAGCTTTTCCAAATATCTTATAAAAACAAAATTGATACGGGCCGATAGTTGGACGGATCATGAACATTACCTTTCTTAAAAACCGGAGTTATTTCCGCATATTTCAACACATCTGGAAACACTCCAGTATCTAAAACTGATTGACAAGCCAACAGAGTGGCTCCGAAATTACATTAGCAGAATCCCTCAAAACATAACAAGCAACTCATCCCATCCAGAGGATTTTTTGTTTTTAAGCGATTTTAATATTTCCTTCATTTCCATTATGCTCACTGGATTCAGCTTAAAAATAGGAAAATTTGAGAATTTTAACCCTTTCAGTGCCAGGTGTTACTCCCATTGTGTGTGCAAGAAATGCCAGGTTAAAATGAGCAGTTTTTAGCTGTTTGAGAAAAACTGTCATTGTTTTATTATTTATTGATGAAAATGGATACTTTTGGTTTTGTTTTGTTCATAAATAACTTTGGTAAATGTAACAGATAAAATAAATATACTTAATATTTTTATTCATAAAATAAATTATGAAAAACTATTACTTAATTAATATTTTATAATGAATTTTTCAGTTTGAAGTAAAAAAATTGGCAGTAGAAAATTCCTCATGCTTAAAATTGAGTATTTTTGTTGAACTATACTTAGTTTTGTACATAAATGCAAAAGTTTGAACATTTATCTTCAAAAATAAAGTTTTTGTGATTATTTTAGAAAATATCGTGAGGTTTGGTTTTTCCATAAGTTACTGAAACTATTAATTACACTTGAAAATATTTTACATTAGACATGGAATTTGAACTTGTTCTATAGCTGAGTAAATGAATAAAATGATTCAAACTATTCTGATTATTACTTTTAAGATTTTCTGATTATCAGGATCAAAATCTGGATCACTGTCCGTGTTGTCAAAGCCTAAACATGACAACTCATCGCTCCCACTCAAATTACTCATGGAAAAATTACTATCACCTATTTAACACTCTAAGAATTGTTTTATCATTGACAGGTGAATCAATACATTTAATTTACAAAATAAACTAAACAAACAATAATAATAACCTCAAACTTTTTAAGTCTCACTGCTACCTAAACAAGTAAACAAACAACAGAAGTTGATGTGGACTGCAGTCAAAAATACTTAAAATAAAATTTTAACATTAAATAATTATATTTAATGTGCTCTTTATATCATAAACCCTAATATAAAATATTTTTGAAAAAAAAGAATAAAAAAAATTTTTTTGAAAAAAATTAATTTTTTTTTACGTCCGTATATACGGACGGTGGCTTTTCTTGCACGTTTTGCCGACGTCCGTATATACGGACGTTGGCACTGAAAGGGTTAAATTGAGAAGATTCAGAGCAGAATCTAGACATGCATTTCCTACTGAGCTACTGGTCATAAAAAATCATTTAAATGAGTTGCAACATTTAAGCCAGCCTCAATATTAGAACCATTGACAAGTAGGTACAGAAAGTTTTGCTTTATTTCATTCATGCCCAACTCATTTTTTACCATAACCCAAGCAGCCTTACTTTTATTACTCATTTTTTTATTAATTTTTGTTACACATACGAGGGGGTACCCAAAAGTAACCGGAATTACGCTGCCGAAGACGTGGCCTGTGTAGTACGTATGTCTGCCCCTACGTGTGTATAGCACAGCCCATCCTGGGTTCAGTGCCGCTAATTCCGTAGGTGGACGTTTTCGTCTGCAGTGAGTTTTATAGTGAACACTGTTTCGCAATTTCATGGTTTTTTTTTCATTTTGGACGTTGGACGCAACAGCGTGCAACTCAGAAGTTTTGTTTCTTGTTAAGGAAAAGTGCTGCAGATACCATTGTTATGTTGAAAACTGCTTACAAAGATGAAGTTTCAGGTAAAACTCAAGTATACAAGTGGTTTTCATGTTTTAAAAATGGCGACATGTCAATTGTTGACAAACCCAGTGAAGGACGTCCGTCGACTGCCAAAACTGACGAAAATATTTTTGGCCGACAGGACGATGACGTATTCTATTGGTTGGATTGTTGCCTTGTTCCAGGGTCATAACCAAAACACCACGATTTGTCACCAGAAATTATCTTAGAAAAAAATATGGATCAATTCAATTTGCAGGTGTTCTTTCATTGCTCGACAAGATTCCACTTGACGCTTCTCTTAAAGGATTTTTAAAGATTTAAAGGATCCTTTTCAAAAACTCGTCAGCACAAACTTGGCAGCCACTCTTGTCATTTTCAAATATTTACTCAAAATTCGCTACACAGAGCCCCAACTAATTCCAGATGTCTCTGATAGCTCGTCAATGGTCTGTCGTCGGTCTTCATGCTTGAGCTCATGAATCTTCTTAACATTTTCGTCAGTTTCGGCAGTCGACAGACGTCCTTCACGGGGTTTGTCAACGATTGACATGTCGCCATTCTTAAAACGTGAAATCTACTCGTATTCTTGAGTTTTCTTCTTTGTAAGCAGTTTTCATCATAACAATGGTATCTGCAGCACTTTTCCCAAACAAGAAACAAAACTTCAGAGCTGCGCGCTGTTACGTCCGCCAAAACGAAGAAAAAGCGATTATGGTGAAACAGTGTTAACTAAAAAACTCACTGCAGAAGAACATGTCCACGTACGGCAACGGCACTAGCAGCACTGAACTCCAGATGAGCTATGAAACACAAACGTAGCGGTTGACATACGTACTACACAGGCTACACCTTCGGCAGCGTCATTCCGGTTACTTTTGGGTACCCCCTCGTACGTTTTGATGCATTACACTCTTGCTTAAAGATTTTCTTATACTGTTTCACATAATTAATAAACACTTGATCACTTATTTGCTTAGCTAAATAAACGGTACCAGTGAACTGACACATACTTTCTCCCTTAAGTTTCAAGAAAGACAATCTATAATAAAACTATCATGTTCTCCAAAGTTCATCTAAATAAATATCATTTAATCATTTATTGTTTCAAAAATAATCATCCCATTTCTGAAAATAAAAACAAGAGAGACAAAGTTAAATTAATTGTTTGAATTGTATGGGGGGAAACACCCCCCCCCCCCCCCGGTAATACCAAGCTTTTTTGAGTTGGTTCTTTTGGGTGATTTGACCTTACACTTCATACCAAGTTTCATGGAAACGGTTAAAAAATAAGGAAGAAATTGATTTTTTAATATTCTCCATAAGAATAACATTGGACGCTTTCAGACAACGTACTGTGTTTATCATGGACAGTAAATTTAACTTTCCTCTGGAACCGTTAGTCGTAGACAAATAATTCAAAATACTAATTTGTTTAGTTTTTTAAGCTGGTTTCAATGGTACCAGTCAAGTTATACTTTACTTTTATTGTTTTCGCTGAAAATTTATAAATTTGATTTTTTTGACATTTAAAAGCCCATAACTTTTGAACCGTCATTTTTACAGATATGCGGGTGGTGTCAAATTATTTAGTACTCTGTACACTATAAACTGTCAAATTTTAATTAAAATCGTTAGAGCCGTTTTTGAGAAAATTGGATTTTTCACGTTTTTTAAGGGTTTTTAGGGGTGAACTACCCTTAAAAATCAAAAATTCAAAAAAATGAAAAAAACGCCTGGAGATACGGTGACTATATATATACATGCCAAATTTCATCTAAATCGGACCAACGGGGTAGGCTGTGGCACTGTACACATCCAGACACACACACACACGGACACACGGACGGACAGACATCACGTCAAAACCCACTTTTTTGGATTCAGGGGACCCCAAAACGGATATATCCACCCTCATCTCCTCCTTTTTCTGCTTTATATCGTTTATTGTGAGTATAACATTTTATACTCCTTAGACAAATGAGTTAACCTTTCTCAACGTTTTAAAATTTTATACTTCTTATCTAATACCAAAGTTACATGCTTACGTTTTTGTGACATCACAAAACACTTCACTTATGTCGCTAAATGTCTTCACTCAACACACTCGTTACAGTCACACCTACAACACACACTAACTACCAATGCACTGTCACACACTGCAGACGACACAAAGATGCACTGCTCAGTTGTTGTGTAGACAGCACCCTTTACACAGACTTGTAGATATTTGAAAAACGCTAGGTCATCAGCATCAACACAGTGCCGGATTACTGGAGGTGCCGGAGTACCACACGTCTGGATAAAGAAAGTACAGTAACGATTAAGACTCTACTGTTCTTGATTTCATGTCTGTACTCTTTTCATATCACCGTTTTAAATATTCAAAATTTGGTATTCTGTCCGTTAAAAACCTTGATACCTGGGTGACCTACTACACACGTATTCCACTTTACATCACTCTCAGTTTCTCACATGAAATTCGTGCTGTTTCTTATTTTTAGGTAAATAAGATTTTATTTTTTTATAAATTATATATCAAAATGACCATGTAATTAATCTATTTGAAAGTTTATGAATAGTTTTTGATTACAAATTTAATTTGTTTGCAATTCCTCTTTAATTTCTTGTGTAAAACCCTGATCGGTACTTTAAAACTTACTCTAGAACCTTTCTAATCCAAACCCTAAGTGTCTAATTTTTTGGATAATTTGAACCAATCTGGAAATGGCAACGTCGGCGTGGGAATTTTGACTAATGCGGATGGGAGCACTGGAACTGGCAACAACGTCGCCAGTCGTCAGTTGCTCTACGTCGAGCAACAGATATAGAGCGTCAGCTGTGGATGCAATACTTTATGAGGAAATGGCGTGATTATGCGTTCAAGAAAACAGTTTAAGTGAAAAAGCAGAGGAAAATAACATATTCATTTTAATATGTACAGTATTTTAAAGCCAAGATTTTCATTCTTCTTAGGTTATAGTAAATAAGTTTGAGATAATATTATTAATATTAAGTTAAAGTTCTGTTTTTTCATACTGTAAATAATGTTGTAAAGGTTCAGTTTGCGGTGCCTTATAATTTCACGATAGATCCTATTTATGGTGACACATTTAATTTATCAATGTCACAAAAAACTACAATCCAACAAACTAAAACCTGTAATGTTTGGGAAAGAACGCTTAAATATCATCTTAAAATGTAATTTATATAGATACTTTACGCTAGTTAGTACAGGTTGTAATTTGATGTATAAATATATAAAACCATCGGATAGTCTGGAATTTTTTAAATCCGGACTTGGGTCCAGTCCAGAGGTGTCCGAATTAGAGGGAGTCAACTGTAGTGTTTTACAACAATGTATTAAAACATGAGTTTTGTGATTGTTTTGTCAGACCACTGTCAAATCACCGAAACGATAGATTGCTGATGCAGAATTTTTTCGCATTGGCGATCTGTCATGTACAGTGCCTGTTAGATCGCCAATACTTTAGGCCAAATCAACAATTTTATAGGCCTATTAGCAGGTATTTAATATCCATATCACAACTCCAAGAAAAATATTTACAAGAGGTATTTACATTTGTTGGAATAATTAAGTATTTTTATGGTGGCTGCCTGTCACAATCGCTGGGATGACAGACACATTATGAAATTAGATCACCATGTAGTGTAAAAACAATAATTTATTGTAGTTGTTATTTGTTACATCTCCATAAACTGATAAGCCTCAGCCCAATAAATATATAAGTTGATGGGAAATTTTAGTGTTGTGAAGAGTCCAGACAAATATGAGAGTTGATAGAAATATATTTATGACTTGAAGAACAGGTTTATGGCCTCTTTTTTATTGTTACATGTACGTACGGTACCGATGCACAATGCAGCACAGCAAAATGTTATTCATTCTGCATATCAGTAACCAAAATCTTATTGTATTGAGCGTACAGAGCTAGCCACCAAAAAACAATCAAGAGCCACCTATCCCCACTTTAAAAAATAATGTTAATTAATTATAATAAGTGTAACTTTAAAAAAATAATGTTGATGATCCGTACAATTTCCTTTGCACAGTAATACATTTAATCAATTCTTTTTATAAAATAAACAACCGATTTAAATATGCCTTCCCACGATATATGAATCAAACATAGGGAACTCCCTCCCACCACATGTGTGAAAATCAGAGCCAAATGAGCAAACTGCTCGAAAATTTAAACTGACACAAATATGGTTGACTATACAAACACTTAACCTTTTAAATATACATAGTTTCCATTCCTATAACTGTATAAACATACAAGTGGGTTAGGTTAAAAACTAGTTAGATCAAAACAGTTAGGTCAAAGTAGGTAAGGAAACTTTCTTTTATTAAACTATGCCAACTTTTAGCAAATTTCCCATGGGGAAGAAGATATTACCGTGGGTCTGATGGTAAGACTTAAGTCCAGGACCATGTTATTTTTTTGGTTTTTACGTGCCCAGAGGCCAAAAACAATAGTTGTTAAAAATTATATATATATAAAACTCTTTGCCAGTTCAGTCCCGTGCGGGTCGTTGAGCTAGCACATTCTGTTCGTCTGTAGTGTCATTTTTTGCTGTAGCTATTGCTTCGTTTTTATGATGGCAAGTTTAAGTGAAACGCGCCGCTGTGAACTTTTGTTTTTTACTCAGTAAAACTGCTGCTGAAACTGTTTTAATGTTGAACACTTCTTACAAAGATGATGCTTTGGGGAAAACTCAAGTGTACGACTGGTTTTCTCGTTTTAAAATGGCGACCTTTCGATTGATGACAAACCTCGGTCTGGAAGTCGATCAACTGCCCGAATTGATGAAAATATCGAAAAAATGTGAGAGCTTGTGCTCACAGACCGTCGACAGACAATTGATCAACTGTCAGAAATTAGTGCAATAATTTGGAGCTCGGGTCAGCGAATTTTAACTGAAGATTTAGGAATGAGATGCATTGCTGCCAAATTTGTTCCTTGGGCTCTGACTGACAATCAAAAATCACGTCGAGTCGAAACATGTCATGAACTGAAAAAACAACTCAGAATTGATCCAGATTTTCTTTCAAAAGTTACTGGTGGTTAAATTACTGTGATGAATCATGGTTTCAAATGAATAATGGAAAAACAAAATTTCACAGCGGCGCGTTGTTCACTTAAACTTGTCATCATAAAAAACGAAGCAACAGTGAATCGGCTACAGCAAAAAATGACGCTACAGACGAGCAGAATATGCTAGCTCAACGACCCGCATGGGACTGAACTTGCAAAGAGTTGCGCTAGTTGCCCTAGTGGCACTCACCCGTACTACCAAAGCTCTGCCCTCGGCAGACAAATTCCGGTTACTTTTAAGATACATAAAAGATTGGAATTTTAATTTCAAATCGAACGGCACTTTGGTGAACGAAATCCGTCCACGGATCGGATAACCGAGAAAATGCAGGTTTAATATTACATTACAGGGCCCATGCGGCACCGCGGAGCGGCCGTGGCAAAGAAGCCGCGTTGTGCCAGCTGAACTCCGCTTTTTAGCCATGGACGGGCCATTTATATACACACATGTATATTATGTGTGTGTGTGTGTGTGTGTGTGTGTGTGTGTGTGTGTGTGTGTGTGTGTGTGTGTGTGTGTGTGTGTGTGTGTGTGTGTGTGTGAACACGATAACTCTCGTAAAAATGGTCCGGATCGAGACCAAACTTGATAGAGACATTTGATTCCTACATCTGGTCGGACAAGTTCATAATCCAGACATATCGGTAAATCAGAACGGGTAGTTTGGGGGAGTTTTGTACCTACTCAAAAATTGGGTTTTTTGCGTTTTTCATATGTAATTTTAAAAAATTTTAATTTTATCTTTCACCATTAGAATTTGCTTAAAAACTGCACAGTTTAGTTCTAATGTTTTGCTCTGTCTCCAACGGTTACTGAGATATAAAAAAATCTAAACACAGTACATTGTATTTTGGGGCTCAAATGTTGTAGAGGATAATGTCAAATTAATATTTCTCTTATCAATCAATATTTTTGGATGAAACTTGCTATTTGGCTTCATGTTGAGATCCATCCGATTATGCTTAAAAATCATAGTTTGTGTATTTATCATGGCAGCAAACCTGCATACATTTTTCTCAAGTTAATCATATGGAGAATAGGAAAACTTCTTTATTTATGGACAGATGTTGATGAAACTTGGTATAAATTGTCAAAATAAAAATTGTTTATGCTAGAAATGCCTATTTTTTATGTTCCTCGCAGTGGCAAGCTGCATACTCTTTCCCATGTTAATCTAATGGAGACTAAGCAAATAACTAAACTCATATATTTATCGATAGATATTGATAAAATTTGACATATAATATTATTGATTTGGAAATTTTCTGAATACGCAGGTCTGCTGTGATGAGTGTATTTAATTGTTTTTAAACTGCACTACATTCTAGTATAGACTGAGGAGAAAGAAAACTTTTATTTGCAAATGTATACTTTATAAATTGTAAATAAAAATTGTTAACAAGAAAACTATTTTTAGTAAATGGCTACTTTTCATGTAATTTGGAGATGTACAATATATTTAATGTGATATTGATAAAATTTCATTTAATATTAAGATTTATTTAATACGTTAGTGATATGTATTTAATTGTTACTGCATATTCAGTATAACTGAGAGTTAAGATCCTATTTCATGACTATACTTTTCGATCATCTGAAATACAATATACAGTTTAACATTTTTATTGTACTAGAGTACTATTTGACATCCGTTTGAACATTGTAAATATAAATAAAATGAGTTACCACTTCTACTTTTCAGTATTAGTTCACGAGTAAGTATTTTATTTGATATATACTATATTTTTGTGACTTTATATGTTTTTTACATGCTGTTGAATGAAAAATGCCGCCTACTTCCAAAACTAAACCAAAGGTTTGTACTGTCGAAAAATGAAGTTGTATATCCTTATATTTTTGAAGTGATTGTTTATGTTACTTTTATAGTTTTTTACACTGAAACGAAAAAAAAAAATACCAAAAATACAAACAAAATCGTGGACGTAAAAAAAGGCATGTGGATGCATTTGCTGCCATGAGTTGATAAAACACAATTTTGCTACACCAAAAGTCATAAAAACAAGTTTTTTGGTGTGAAATATTAAATAAATTAATACATACACTCTTAACAATGTGTTTAAGGCTTTTTTTGGCCGGTTGTCTGACTCACTGGCGGGCAGTGAGTCAGAGGGGCTGCCGCGCCCGTAGCAGCACCGTTCAAAACAGTCTACGCTAACATGATATACAATGTACTATTGACTAGTGCTGGCTCAGGTTTCAAAGCTCTAGCTCTTATCCAGTAGCAGTAATATGTCATGAAAACATGCACTAGTAGATGGCAGCAAATGCATCCATCAGGATGGTGAACAGGTACCTCCGTGGACCCTTGCATCCACGTAGCGTGAATGTGTTACCAGTGTGATGGCAAATTTTATTTCATATACAAGTGTGTATATGAATCACACAACTCCAAAATGTCTAATTTTAGATACCACAATTAAAGCAATTGACTGTTTCAGTGGATATCAGTGGTCCAATGTCTCCTAACAACTATGGATACTCTAGCACACCACCAGGCATTGCTGGGCTCTCTAACTACCGCCCGACCCCTCTGCAAAACCCAAATAAACATATGGTTTGTTAATCACCATTTTTCATCTATACAATTCAAATTAGAATTTTGTCTTTACATTGCTCTGAATTTTGAAATTTTTGGTTAATTTTACACTTTATACCCTAAAAAAGCCAAAATGGATCTTAACTCAATATTTATCTATCCTTCGTATAAGAAGGTGTTTGTGTTCTTCAGTGGTGTAGCGCTAAAAAAAGCTGTGCGGGAGCGGTTTTTTTTTTCGAGGAAGGCCTTGGGGTTCGGGTAGGGTGTTATATTATTCAACATAACATAGACAGTCTTTGTACAGTATTCTGATAATGCCTAGCCTTGAACTTTGTTATTGCTTAAAAACTAACCGATTGAGTGAATAAATCATAAACTAACACTAGTCAAATAAGTATTAACACAGTGGTTTGACTTATCAAATAAGTATCGGTAAAGTACCTTCTGAAGTATCTTCTGAATAATTAAAGAAAATGATCTGAAAACTAAAGTCCAAGAATACTTGACTTACAAAAAAACATGTTTGAGATAAAAGACAAAACAAAATCTTACAACAATGAAATCAAAGAATTTTTAGAAAAAATTCCATAATCAACCCATACAGAGCAAAGACCCTCTACAATACAAATCCCACACCGCCCATATTTAAACCACTGATAAAAACCCATAAAGAAGGCAACCCAATTAGACCAGTCATCAATGCTGTTCCCTCGCCGTCCTACAAACAGGCAAAATATCTAAATACTCTCATAAAATATAACATACCCATGACCTCTGAAGCCTCATGTCAGAATATTAAGGATTTCATCCGAAAAATTCAACAACAAAATACCCCAGAAAAACACCTTAGTATCTATAGATGTTGATAACATGTATGGAAACATCCCAAGAAAGGAATCAATAGAAGCCCTTAAAAATAGACAAATCACATCAGAAAACTTCTCAGACACTGAAATTAATGATATCATAAAAATTACAACAAAACAAAGCTACGTCACCTATGGCGACAAAATATACTGTGATCCACAGGGACTACCCATGGGTGGCCCACTATCTGCCACATTAGCTGAACTATTCGCAGTGTTTTGAAGAAAAACATATTTTATCCGATTCAAACCCTCATGCTAGCAAAATCACATTCTATGCATGCTATGTAGACGATACTTTATTAGTACTAAACTGCAACAAACGTCAATCCCATATACTTCTTAGATATATAAATAAAATACACCATAACATTAGCTTTAAAATGGAAACAGAAAATGAAAACAAAATAAACTTCCTCGAAGTAACATTAACAAAAAACAGCTCAGGAAAAGTAAATGTTGGCATTTACAGAAAACCAACCCAAACTGATTTAGTCATACCTGCGGACTCCAACCATCCCTACAACCAAAAAATGCCTGCTTTCCGTTCACTAACGTACAGACTTCTAAATTATAATTTAAGTAACATGGAATATGAAAAAGAAAAATGCATCATAAAAACAACAGCAAAGAACAGTGGATACATCCTTCCATCACAGATATTATAGTAAACAAAATGTCCAAGAAGATTAAAAAAAATAACTCAGGAAAGAAAACCCTGAATACTCTCCACAAAAATAC
Source organism: Nephotettix cincticeps (assembly GCA_023375725.1). Taxonomy (NCBI): domain Eukaryota; kingdom Metazoa; phylum Arthropoda; class Insecta; order Hemiptera; family Cicadellidae; genus Nephotettix; species Nephotettix cincticeps. Next base: position 72,825,414 of record CM041791.1, read on the forward strand.
GTATCCATAAAATACAGAGGCAAAATAACTGAAAAAATCGGTAAAGCCTCCAAAAAATCAGGATACACACCCGCGTACAGTGTAAAATGCAACCCCATCCCGAATTACAACCTAACAAACTATACAAAAAAAGAAAGAGGTTTATACAAGACTAGTTGACCCGGCGAACTTTGTACCGATAATAATAAACATTTGATTTTTAATCATAAAACATAATCACAAAAATTTGTTCCGAGAAATATTATATTTATACAGTAATTAGATACCATTGAGTACTTACTATTTTATGCTTTATTCTTTGGTTTGCTCATTGGTTCAGATAAAAACAGCTGCTGTTAATATCTTAAAAGGTAAGATACATATTGGAATCCAAAACAAAATTATTTCTCCATAAGATTAACATGGGAACTTTGAAGGCGTATAGGGTAGAGATTTATGGAAAAATCATCACAAAAACTATTAGACTTTCTTATTTTAGGCCTAAAGAACCACTATACCAAATTTCAGCCTCCTAGGTAATAGGGAAGTGAGAGAATTAGTGATGAGTGAGTGAGTGAGTGAGGGCTTTGAATTTTAGCGAATTTCCCATAGGGAAGAAGCTATTACCGTAGGTCTCATGGTGAGACTTAAGCTTGGGACCATGTTATTTTTTCTTCTTTAGGTGCCCAGAGTCCAAAAACAATAGTCGTTAAAATTTGTATATATATAGGGTTTTCACTATATACAGGGTGTTTCAGAATTCCCTACCAATACTCTAGGGCATTGTTCCTGGGTAAGAAACATATCTAAATATCATATTTAAATTGTCCGGAAGTCCTTAGTTACTCACACAGCCTCCATTTTGTTTTTTTCACTTATAATTTTTTTCTGAATAATGGTTAAACGTACGGAATTAAAACTTTGCACAAACATTTATGACAAATAGACAAAGCTACAAAAAAATTATGACAACTTCTCAAATTCAAAAAACAAAATGGCGGCCATTAAAAATTTTGTTTCTCAAATAACTCGTGAACCGTTGATTTAACAGAAAATTTACAAGAATAACTTTTTTTAGGTAATGTAATTACAAATCGATTGACACCAAATTGTTTTAAATTAGACGAATATTAACTGAGATATGGTATCTTTAGTAATAGGTGACCGGTGTTTCAATGCAAGATGCCTCGCAATATTTGCTTTATGAGTGTGCGGGCTCCCATTGAAATACATGGGGCGCTAGTGTCCAGCGAAACATTTTGCCTCGCAACACTTGCTTCAGATGAAATGTTGCATCAGTGTGCGGCCGGTCTTACTGTCATTAAAATTCATACAAAACTTCCATGAACTTTTTATGTCAGCTGTGGTAAAAGTCAAAATACTTTTTTACAAACTAATCATCTGATTTTATTCTTGCCTGAAAATGTTATTATTTTATTCATTGTAGTCAGTTCCTCTACAGTTATTCTAAACCTATGCCAAGACCAAGAGGGTTATGTGACATTTTATTATTGTTTGAAGTAATCTAAAATAATCTAGAAATAACATACAAAGCAGGCGGAGACTATTGCATTGTTGTGGCAGACTTTAGTCGCATCCCTTGACATGCACTGCAACTAAGCTCTAGCGGTCACCTATTACTAAAGATACTATATCTCAGTTGATATTCGTCTAATTTAAAACAATTTGGTGTCAATCGATTTGTAATTACATTACCTAAAAAAAGATATTGTAAATTTTCTGTTAAATCAACGGTTCACAAGTTATTTGAGAAACAAAATTTTAAATGGCTGCCATTTTGTTTTTTGAATTTGAGAAATTCATAGTCATAGTTTTTTTGTAGCTTTGTCTATTTGTCATAAATGTTTGTGCAAAGTTTCAATTCCGTACGTTTAACCATTATTCAGAAAAAAATTATAAGTGAAAAAAACAAAATGGATGCTGTGTGAGTAACTAAGGACTTCCGGACAATTTAAATATGATATTTAGATATGTTTCTTACCCAGGAACAATGCCCTAGAGTATTGGTAGGGAATTCTGAAACACTCTGTATATATATATATATATATGTCTGTGAACACGATAACTCTCGTAAAAATGGTCCAATCAAGACCAAATTTGGTAGAGACGTGTATTCCTACAAGTGTCTGACGAGTTCGTAAACCAGAAATATCGGTCAATAGGAACGGGTAGTTTGGGGGGGTTTTGTACCGAAAAATGGGGTTTTTTGCGTTTTTCACATGTAATTTTTAAAAATTTCTAATTTTATATTTCACCATTAGAATCAGCTTTAAAAACTACACAATTAAGTACCTTAAAGTTTTTCTCTATCTCCAACGGTTACCGAGATATTAAAAAATCTAAACACAGTACGTTGTATTGTGGGGCTCCAATGTTAATCTTATGGAGGATCTAGGTAAAAATTAATATTTCCCATATTAATCAATATTTTTGGATAAAACTTGATATTTAGCTTCATGTGGTTGAGATCTATCCATTTATGCTTAAAAATCATAGTTTATGTGTTTATCATGGCAGCAAACCTGCATACTCTTTTCCCATAATAATCATATAGGGAATAGGCAAACTCCTTTATTTCTGGACAGATGTTGATGAAAGTTGGTATAAATGTGAAGATAAAAATTATTTATGGTAGAAATGCCTAATTTCAGTGTTCCTCACAGCAGCAAACCTGCACACTCTTTGCCATGTTAATCTTATGGAGAATAGGCAAATAATTCTCATGTTTATGGACAGATTTTTTTTAAACTTAGCATATATTATTTTTATATTATTGATTTGGAAATTCGCTGAGTACGCAGGTCTGCTGCGACGGGGGTATTATATATACAGATAACCTGCTCTTCTCCCTGCACAAAAGAATATATTGGCTACACCAACAGATTCTTCAGACAACGTTTTAAAGAACACAATACCAACCCAACTTCAATAGTAGCTAAACATCTGAAAGAAAACCCCAGTCATTCCATAAAATTTCCAGACTCCCTAGTAATTTTAAATCGAACAAACTCCAAAACTACAGCTAAAACACAGAAAAGTTACCAAATTTTCAAACACATTAATGAATTTGGACCCAACAACTTGCTGAACAAAAAAGAAGAATTTAACAACTCTGTAATATTTCAAATAATACACAAAATAGAGACCGCCCAATATGACAACAGTGTAAAACCCAATGAAAACCAGCAACATCGCACGCAGAACTTAGAAAACCCCACACCCCTACCCCAAATCCTTACCACCACGCAGCCAACAGTGAAAGCGCCAGTCATCCTCAAGAAAACAAACCCCCTCCGTACACACGCCAGCTGCCGTCGTGCTGCGCAATCACGAACAATGCGAGAGTGATCAGTGATAGTGCGAGAATGTAAATAATTTTATTTTTATCAATTAATTAATGTGCTTTATGTGTTTATCTTTTTTAAGTTTTAAATATTCTGATGATGCCACAAGGGTGGCGAAATGTAATGGCGAAGACATCCAACAAGTCAAGAACATAGGCAACTAACAAAGGTAATATTTAATATGAAACTAAACAAACGAGCACGAATAAACATAAACAAACAGTGCAGATGATCTGAAGGTCATCGGGCCATTTGGTCAAGGCCAAGTTCAAGGCCATTGTGGGGTGTTCTGTGACGCGGAGACGATAGTGAGGAGATGTCTGTACAGGAGACGTTCAAGAGGGAAAGGGTGGCGGCAAGCACGCAAAAGGCCTGTCAGCCTGCTGGTCTTCAAGTAAGCCACACTGTCTGAACCTGGCTAAACCGATGTTGTTAGGTTATAGTTATATAAGATCGATTTGCCTTGATATCGTGTGATGGTCATGGAAGTGATGCACTCGTGTTCTGGACTTTTTAATTTTTTTTAGTAACTCGTTACCCTCTTACCACTTAATAAAAAAAGCCAACTACCAGCATAAAAAAATCTAAGTTTTGGCTTTATGAGCTATGCCGGAGCACCGCTCCGGCTCCACTGGTGTTCTTCTTCTCGTTGAAAACAATAAAAATCCAGTTTTATGTGATATTTAACAATTCCTTTCTAAATTTTATTTTACCTTAAATGCTCTGAATAAAAGCAGGTTTAAATTATCTAATACGAGTATAATAATAAAATTATATAATATACTCATTTTGGATATGTATAGATGAATATTATTCTCCTATATATTCCTTTAATATTTAGCTTTATAAATAACAAATAAAGAATGAAATTGTAACTAGTCATAGACCTATGATAAAACCAATAATTTTTTAAGTACAACATGTTTGATAACATACTCCTTACTTGTTCAATAATTGTGCACATTTTTCATAACCCTAATAAAACTGTTGAAAGTTAAATTTAGCTCATTAAGTCAAATGAGTTAAAAGAATAAACAAAATAAGATTAGAAGTCAAATTTTTAAATTTTAGTTGGATCATCAGTTTTGCTCTGAATGAACACTTTTTTACAGTCATTGGCTTTTCCCGAACTCAACAACTTATCAGTAGCAGAGTTAGAGCTATTGAACTCAAGTGAAGACAGCCTGGATGAGTTTATTGATACCCTGCCTGTCATGAAAGAGATTGATAGAAACATGGAGGAATGGATTACAAGGAATGAAGAAGTTGCAAGTAAGAAATAACCTAATTTATAATCACTTATGTATGTATTTATTTTTACTCGTAAATGTGTTTAAAATATGTTTTTGTATGTCAAGAATTTGAATAATGGTTTTGTTGTTTAAAATGATAAACTTTTATTAATTCATACCTAAAGTTGGAATTATCTTGTTGAAATTTAACAGTTTAATTTTAGTATTAAACATTTCTTTCATAAAAATGGAATATAGAATTAGCACGGTCAGGTCAATAAATAACTAAATGGCTGGGTGGTGTATTCGTTATAATACCCACCTTCAAAACTGAAGGTTGAAACATGTCAGCCTTAGTCAGTAACAAGACTACAAGATCGTGCTAAAATTGTCTTACACTCAATCCTCATTCTTCCTTGGCTACCTTGTGGTGTAGTTGCCATTTCAATAATAATCTAATTTAACCTTGGGCATTATTCATTAATGATCCTGACAAATGAATCAGCTAGTCTTGATCAGTAACAAAGCTCAAAAAATCCATTTTACTTATTTTACATTTTATTTATCAAAGTCATCACTCATCACACCTTGAAATACCCATCAAACTGAGTTGGTTGGTGTCTTACTTAATGAATACTAGCAGTAAGCCTGTCCTTTGTACGGGTTGTGGGATTCAGTTTAAAGAAGAAAGATTATCATACCAAAATGTAAACCTGAAATCCTAAACAAATCAATACAAAGAAAATAAATTCAATACCCAGCTTTATTATTTTGCATTACTTGACAAATAAACCATTATTATAATTAGTTAAACGTTATAATAACTTTTTAATATAGCCTAGTATGATATGGAAATGTGTTTAAAATGTCCAATATAAACTGCTAATATTGATTTGACAGCTAGTTTTTCTTTCTATTAAGCCATTTACTACAAAGACAGGTGATTACTACCAGTAGGTGGTTCATTGATAATTGAAAGCAAAATGTGACTAATATCGTGTAAAAAGTGGGTTTTTAAATGCTCATCTCTTACTTTTTAAGGGGCGGCGAACAATTTCAAGCTTTGAAAAACCTTCTCAGGAATGTAGAGAATGCATGAAGTAAGTTTCATTGTTATCAGTTTTCCCGTTTTTTCGGAGGAGACGGCGTAAAATGCCTCCTGGAGCGTCACAGACAAATACAATTGACAGACACAAATTGAGATAAGACTTGTTTCGGATTCTCTAACGCAAGAAACGTAAAAATAACTAAAAAATGGATGACTCTGAGCAATGTACAGACAAGACTCTAATTTTATTTATATAGATTAGGGATGTGCAAAGGCTCGAGTCATTGAACTTGGCTCGGCCCAAGGTGAGCTTTTAGCTTAAATTGATAACAAACTTAATTTTTGCTGTAATTTTAAAAAAGTTTCTTGAATTAATCTATTTGTGAATACACAAAAGGCTTCATGTTGAGATCCATCCGTTTATGCTTAAAAATCATAGTTTGTGTATTTATCATGGCAGCTAACCCGCATACTCCGCAAGTTAATCATATGGAGAATAGGAAAACTTCTTTATTTATGGACAGATGTTGATGAAGGTTGGTATAAATAGTCAAAATAAAAATTGTTAAATGCTTATTGTTAAATTGTTAAAAATTGTATAAATGCCTACTTTTCCCCATATTAATCTTATGGAGAATAGGCAAATAATTATCTGAGCAATTCTCTGAGTTTCTGAGCATATACTAATACTGTAAGTTTATTTAAGTTTTATTAAAAAAGTTATTTCGACTTACTGACTTCGGTCACAAAGATATGATTGAAACCAATCTAGAGAATTTTTCGGTTGTTTGAAGTAAATACATGCTGTACAAAATGAACAGCTTTATTCACTATGGGAGATTATGTATCAATAATTTTATTTTCTGTCTGATTAAAAGGCCCGTGTTTATATGTTGGCCAAATAAAAAATAACTACAATGTTTATACATATTAAGTTTATTATAATAATCAGCTGTTGTGTATATTTCCTATAAAAGCCATATTACAGTTAAGTTTGGTTAGGGTTAAGGTTGGATTAGAAAATGGTGTATCAATCCACTCAGATTTGTTTGTTTTGTGGGAATGTTATTAATATGTCTAATCGTTTCAGTATTGTTATTAACTATGCCGCGACCCACAATATATAATCTTTCACAACGAAGCCGTAATGCTATTCGACTTCAGAACATGCCCAATCATAAAGTTAACGTGTATTACTGTTAGGCGTTACAAAGTTTGCCATGTCAGCTAGTTTTTCTAATAAAATTGAGTGCTTTACAATGTCAAAATCCTTAGACAGTCCAAAAAAATACCAGTTGTAAATTTTCCTTGGTGAACAGACTCAATTACAGATTCCACAAATAAGATTGCAGCACACGTTGTTAGATATCCATGTTGAAGCACTATTTAAAATTTGATAATTTATTGAATAGGCCTTATATTCTGAAGCAGTAGTGAAGAGGTTTTAGCCAGTTTCTGTATCTTTTTCAAGAACTGTTAGACTCATGCAAATAGAGTACTGTATATTTTGGAGAAAACAGCATTTACTATGATATACATTATACATATACACTTTTTTCCTATATCAATAATATAACTAGTAATCTTAAACCAATGTAGGAGAGACTCTGTCCAAGGAAAGTAAACTTCAAGAGCTGAGAGGTGGAGTGAGAGAAATGTGGGATTCTGCATCCCAGCTGAAGGGGCGACACGAGTCTCTGAACCAGGAATACCAACGACTAGCAGACAAATATAGTCCTCAAAGTATTAAGGTAGACTTGTCAGTTGTTTAGTAATATTATCTTGATCCAATATTTATTTAGAGGTGTGCGGATAGTGAATTTTTTTTCGGATCGGATAGCTCAAGTTCGGATCGGATCCGGATTGGATAGTTAGGGTTCAATCGGATACTCCCAATAACACAGTGGAATCACACTTATCTAAGAATAAATGAGAAAAAATTGATACAATGTTTTCAAAGTTATTAGATAAAAAATTATAAATTCGTCATAGGCTGAACAACAAAACTAAAATTTTTACTTCACTGTATTGAAAAGTAACAAATTTTAATATATATAGGCCTACCATATTATTCACAGAATGAAATCAACAGAAACCTTATGATTCACCAATAAATCACATAAACAGTTCTTAAAAGTTAGTTATATAAAACCATGGATAGATTGATAAATAATAAATCTCAATTTTATTTCATGATTCAACTATTTTATTTATTAAAATGACAAAAATGAATCGCCATAAACAAAGAACCAAGATTTGACAGACGACTTCGGCTCGTTGCCATCGGCTATCTGCGTATCGGTAAGGGTAATATGTGATATTTTTGTACCGGTTACAAAGTCACCGTTATGGTTCTGTCACTGATATATCTGTGACAAGGAACTAGAAGAAACAGTAACAGCGCTGCCGCTGACTATTGGACAACGGACACTGCACAGTGCACAGGAGCAGAGTTGGAGTATCGAGCAGAACAATATTTAAACCCATGAAATTATGGTACTTTGTCGTAATCTAGTTAATTATTCATCTTAAAATTATCTAAAATGTTCCATTTAAAAACTAATGACGCGTAAAATCATTCAACAAAGTGAAAATGTAGAATGAAAACGAGTGGAAAATTTGTTGGTTAAGTAACACAACAATTTTGTTGGTTATGTAACACTGAAAGACGAAATAGGCCAAATGTAAATTTGACAACACTTTATCGTATTGCTCAAACCCGGAGAACTCGAGAATGCGATAACAAAAAATAGTCCATTATGTCAAAATATTTAAAAATTAATTCGATAACGAAAATATCGATCGAATATAACGATCGAATTACGTAGACGATCAAAATTAAATAGTATATATTTTTGCTGCAAATACCAGAGCTATTATGATGGTTGACCTTTGTTACCAAATATTAAATCGACAATTCACGGTTTTTCGTAGCCGAAATAATATTTTATGCGAAATAATATCAAACCTCAACCCGATATTCGGTGCAACTATCGATGACGCTATGCTTTGTATTTCAAAATGCAATATCATGTTGAACTTAATGGGTAACTTAAATACGTATTTGAAGAATCGAATAATCATACCGTATTCTCAGACCGCCCAAAGACGTTCTTTCATTCCAATAGGTTGTGAATTGCGTAATTTCGTCATCTGCTTAAACATTTCTGTTGATCCGTATCGCTGATATATCTCAAACGGAAAGTTTAGCATTTATCTTTCAGTTTTAACCTCATTTTATACAGTCCATCCGAAAGTTTGGATATTATCGGACTTTTTCGGATACTTGTTTTGCATTCGGATCGGAGCCGGATATCCGATCCGATCCGAAACCGATCCGCCTTTCCGGATATCCGCCCACCTCTAATATTTATAGGCTCTTACCTCATCATCCATCACAACATGGCATCATATATGTCAACTACCTCTGGAATTTCTATAAAAAACACATATTCTCAAAACTGTTCAAATCAAATCAATAAAATCGTTATTTACAAATTCATCAAGAATTGTAAATGCTTCTAATTACAAATACATGTATTTCTTCTTTTCTTGCTTTACAAAGGTTTACTTGCTTGTTCAAAGTATTCCTTCATTGTATACATTGGTCGTTCTGTCAGCCACTTTTGAAGTCTTCTTTTCAGCTTCTGTCCTCTGAGGGTTTTCAGGTGCTGCGGCAGAGAGTTAAATATTTTCCTCCCTGCATAGGATGGCTTCTTGCTGTACCTGGTTGTGTGGTGTGCTGGGAGGATGAAGTCCGTTGCTCTCCTTGTGTTGTATGTATGTACATCCACTCTTTGCAGTATCCTGTCATCCACATATGTCACTACAGCAAGAATATACAGACCAATAACAGTCAATAGTTTTAGGGACTTGTCAGCTTCCCTGCAGCTGTCCAGGGGGTTTAGCCCTGAGAGTGATCTGATTGCTTTTTTTGTATGATCATCACTCTACTTAGGCCCTGCTCAGATGTTCCGCCCTAAACTACAACCCCATAACAAATATGTGCCTCGACTAGTGCAAGGTAAGCCACCTTTGCCACCTCAACTCCTCCTATCCACTTCATCCTTCTAACCACATAGATTCCCGAGCCCAGTTTCCTGCACAAGCTATCTATATGGATTGTCCAGGAGAGATTATCATCAAAAGTTATCTCTAATAGGTTAGAGTTTCTCTCCTGGTTGATGCCAAGAACTTCTGGGATTGGGTCGTGCCTTCTACTTAAATTGATATGAGTAGTTTTTGAGGGGTTCAAACCAAGTCATTCTGCAGGCAGTACTCAACAGCAGATTGATTCAAATGCTTCACTACCTGGGATTGTCTACCATTATCCCATTTATTTCCAAGCACAGGGATGTGTTAGGTGTCTGGTTTCCTTGTTTTTCTGAATTGATTATGTTCCAAAATGCTTAAGATTTGTTTTCTGCATTAGCTATGTGTTCCCTTGCAGCATTTTGTTTTAGGTCTCTTAGTTTTAAGTTGTAGTCCTTCTTTCTCCTAACCATTTCTTCCTTGTCTTCTGCAGTTCCTGTGATTTTATATTTAGAGAGGGATTTCAGATACTCTTCTTTAAGTTGTTTTGCCATACCATCGTACAGACTTTTCGGGCTTTTTGCTTTCTCCTTAACTTTTTCTTTGGACATGCGTAGTCTAGTGCTCTTATCAAGGTGTTATAAAAAGCATTGTATTAGTGTCTTGTGCACTAAGCATGCTGTCCCAAGTTTCTTGGCCAAGTTCATATTTGAGACAATCTAGGTTTTGCTTACTAAAATTTACCTTACTAAAATTTCTCCTGAAAGTGCTGGCTTTCTTGCAGTCATTAATTGTTTCATAGTTAATCTTGAATATTTGCCCTAAGTGGTCCAATAAACCAGCTTGAATTAACGTGTAACTTACTTTCTCCTGTCATATATTTATACATATGCAATCGATTGAGGTTTCAGTTGTCCTGGTTATTCGAGTGGCAGGGAGCGGTAGTCTCCTTATCCCATAGCCTACATAGACAGCTCTTCTTCAAGCAGGATGTTATCTTGGTTTTTTGTATCAAGTCTGACAATGTTTATATCCCCCTTTATTACAAATGTCTTTGTTTCACTTTTCTGTAAGTTGAGGATGTTTGATAGAGCCTCTAAACCATCTTTGTATTTGCTCCTAGGGGGCCAATAGATGCCAAGAACATAAGTTGAGTGTTTTTTTTGTGGAAACTTTAACCAGTGCAGTTTAAAAAGTGAGTTCTTTGCATCGTGTGATTACGTCAATTACTTCAATATCTAAATTTTGTGATTCATTGACGTAGATCACAACTCCTCCAAGCTGGTGGTCTTCACAGCTGTAATGTGCAGTGAGGATGTAACCACTGATTTTCGTTTGTTGGAGTTTATCGGAGCTGAGCCCATGCTCAGTTATTATGAGCAACGATGGCTGTGCTGAGTCTAAGAAGTGGCTTAGTCTTTTGACTTATTTTGACAGACCTCTGACATTGTGATGAAAGATGCTTATGTGCTTTGTGAAATTTTTTTTTTTTTATGTCTGAGTTTATGAATGTTTTGTTTCTGTAGAACCCGTGCCTTTCCGTTTTTAGATAGCCTATTTTTTTAAAGGAGTAATTCTGTTCATTTTGGATGAGAGGATTTGGGCTGTGGTTTATGGGGTTTGCAGAGGTGTCAGATGTTTTCTGGACTGTTTTACTCTTTTTAATATATTCCATTAAGAAGCTGTTATACGTTTCCACTTAGGAGCTTAGCTGTGTGTGGTGGCTTCATGGTCCATTTCACTAGGGGTCTTTTCCCATTCAGTTGCAGCATATCTTTAAGTGGATTGTCTGTTATTTTGTGTGGTATTATATCACAAGATGGTCTTTTTTCAGTCAGGTGTGATCAGTTTTTCACTGCAGGTTTATCTGATTCCTGGCGTTCCTTCCTGGATTGATGTTTTCTTAGACGACTGTACGTTTTCCAGTTTTTGACTGCAGGTTTTGCTGTTTCCTGGGGTACATTCTTGGTTTAAAACATCTTGAGTTGTTTTTGTTTGTCCAATTCCTGGGGTACCTTCTCGGATTGTTTCTGACATATCCTGTTGGATATACTAATAAACATGGGTCGGTTTTTCATTATATTCAAGTTTTGATACATGTGTGAGTTGTTCAAGCAGGGCTTTTATAGAGTTTTCAACATTTTCTTGTGTTCTTCTTATTTTAGTCAGTTCATTTAAAACCAGACTGTTGAAATTCTGGCCATTTGAGTTTAGCCATTTGTTTGCCATAGTTTGGCCATTTGAGATTTGAGGGTTTAAAAAATTTATTCATGTTTTACACCATCATTTCTTTTTTTAGATGTTCAATAGTGTTTTGAAGGTCTTTCATTTTAATGTTTCTTTTGGAGATGATTTCTTCTTGATCTCTGTCTTGTTCAATGATCATTTATTCTAAATCCTGTATCAATTCTTTTTCTTTTAAAAGTTGGTTTTAAATTTGACTGAAGTTTTCTACCAGGGTATTATATTTATACAGCATGGCTTCCTTTAAATTGTTAAGTTTCCTAAGTTCCAATATTAGTTTTAGTATTAGAGTTTTGTCTATTTAGCTTCTGTAATCTATTTTTTAATTCTTGATTTTCTATCAAGAAAGCATTACCCGCTTCTGCTGCTAAAGACAATGAGGTTTCTAAGTCATTATCTTCCAAATTTTCAATGTTCATAATTTTATCTTTTAAATTATCAATGTTGGAAGTAGTGATGTCAAAGTGTAGTTCTGTTCTTGTTGGTCACCTTTCACAAGTCCATAACTTTATTTCTTTTTCAGTCATCTTTTTTAGCTGTTTTCCAGAAATATTAATGCAGCTTGCATGGAACCATGATTTGCACTGCCCGGTACATAGAATTGCAGAGTATTTTACTCCTATTCTGCAAATACCACATGGATGTTTTTGAGTTTTTGAGTTTCTTTCAGACATAATTTTGTGTTTCTTTATTTTTTTTCTTATTGGTTTTATTTTGTTCAAGATTAGAGTAGTTTTAAGGTTTTTTAGACCGGTTAATGTGCAATAATGTTTTATGTTAGAGTTTATATTAGTACTGTTACTTAATTATTTCTTACTATTTTTCCGTGTTACTTATTATTAATTTTCATTTTCAGTACTTTATTTTCTAAATTTTGTATTTTTAATTAATTTAAATTCATTGTACAATCTTCTATCTTTTTTTAAATTTTTCTTAATTATTTCATTTAATGTTTAATGGTGTCTATTCTTTTTACAATTTCACATTTTTCATTTATATTGAATCGGCTGCATTTACTATATTTTTGCACAATGTTTTTTTGTCTTTATGATAAAAACAGCCTAAAATCAACAATTTAATTACTAAAACATATGTACAAAAAAATTTAAATTCTCAGGTCAAGTAAGATGAGCAAAAAATAAGAGAAGCTGATATGCTTGTTTATTTTGCAGATTAATTATTATTAAAGATGTTGAAGAGAGCAGCATAAAAAGGAGTGATGAGGAGAGCGAGCTGATTAGAAAAAGTTCTTAAATTATATTCCTCTCTGCTTACATCCAGAAAAGGATGGTGAGTTCCTTGGCTCACCCTTTTCTGTCATAAATATTTGTTTTTTTAAATCTTTAAAATCCAGTGACAATCTAATCTAGCTCCATTATAAATGTATTCTATTCTTAAGTCTATGAACCAATGTTGTGATGTCTTAGTGAAATCATTTTTCACTTCTTGGAAGTGAGGACTCTATTGAACTATTGAATCGGTGCTTTACTATATTTTTCACAATGTATTTTTGTCTTATGATAAAAACAGTAAAATCAACATTATTATTTTTACTAAAACATATTAAATCATTTAATGTTTTTAAATTTTTTTGGAAGTATAGTGAGCCAACATTTTATAAATATTTTAACACTCATTTTTCATGTGAAACACAAATTTTTTAATTTATTTATCCAGCAAGATAAGCGAGCAGACAAATTAAGCATATTGCAATTTTTACATGAATATTACCTCGTTTTCCTCTCTGCTTACATCCAGAAAAGGATGGTGAGTTCCTTACTGAAACAAACTCCTTTCACTGACCTCATAAATATATGTTTTGGTACATCTTTAAGCCTCAGTAACCTTCCTGGCCTTTTCTTTTGAATATCCATATTATCTCTGTGTACAGTGTTATTCAAGGCTCTTCTCAGATACATCAATAGTTTCAGATTAAGTTGAGCGCTACCCTGGCACTAAACATGTCAGAAGGTTAGAGGATGCTAATACTTATTGATCATAGTGTATATCTCAAATTCTTTACATTTAAGTAATACTTACGTTGAACATCTTTAAGTAAAAATATTTTAAAAAGTACAATTTTTCAACTCTTAAAATGTTTTTTTTTATTTTATCTAAAGATTTTTGAGACATATTGACATATTTACAATTTTTATACTGGCTATACAGTAGAATCTTACTACCAAAACCCTCAGTAACATTCCTCGATAATGAGTCTCATTTTTCAATCCCTGTGAATTTCCCAATACATTCAATATTATTACAGTGCAACTTGGTTATTACAGGATAAGTAATTTGTTTCTAATATTTAAAGAGTAGCATTATCTTTAATTACATTGAATTATCACCAATCGTTTTCCAAAATTTATCTAGTCTTAAAAAAAAACAAACTTTGTAAAAAGTTTAAAGTAACTTGATAGTAAAATATTCATATTCATCAAAGCTGTATGAATCTATTTTTGGATACAATTTTGCTTGCCACTTAAATTTCTTTTTCTTGTCTTTTGTCCACATTCCATGTTGACTCTGTAACTGGCTGGGTGGTTAAGTGGTTGTAGTGCCTGCCTTCAAAACTGAAGGTCGCCAGATCGAATCCCGCAATCCATCCCGAATGCCATTTTGTCATCCAATACTATAATACGAGCAAGGTTTCTGTATATATATATATATATATTTGCACACGGATATCGAAAACGGCACTAAGGAATTTCTTTAAATTTTGAAAATAACTAATTTCCGAGTAGAAAATAGGTTCTAGATAGGTCTAATGTTCAGGAAAATTCGTGTTTTCTTGTTATTAAGTTTAAAATAAAAAAATTATATATAACACTAATAACATTACGCTAATGGAGAATCAAATGTAAACAATACAAACCAAAACATCTGTTTATAACCGTTTTGACAGTTCTTGATTGACAGTTTGATTGGTGGGGAACAATATGTGAGTAGAGGTTTTTCATAAATATTTATTATATGTATGTAATAAATGCAAAATTATCAGGTTACCAAACAATTTGTAAAAACTTAAGGATACCATAACTGTGCGAAATAAAAGCAGAAAAAGTATTTCCAAAATCTTCCAAGTTTTGATAGAAAACGTATTCATTGTATTGCTTGAAGCCACTGTCAAAAACCAATTAATAAGTGTAAATTAAATTTCTCTTTTGCTCTTCAATCCTCATTTGTTCCTAACAAAATCAGTTGATCACAGGCTAATAATAACTGTATGGATAAATAAACAGTAAATGATCGGCTAAAACAATTGAGGTTGGCTAAAAGACCTTAAATGGTGTCGCTCATTCGGCAGATGCCGTGGTCTAGCGGTAGTGTGTCGGCGTATTAAATCAGTTTTATTTAACCCACATAAATGTTTTCATTGAGTAATAAATGTGTTTTGATTTTTATAATACATGTCTTATTCTATACGAGCAAAGCTCGGTCACCAGGTACTTTTTTTTAAGAGGATGCACCCGGGTGCACAATAATACTTATCGGGTACACACTGATGCACCATCAGGGAGGAAATATCGGTACACTCCCCGGTGTGTACTCTAAAATTGGGTTTTTAGCATTTTTCATACGTAATTTAAAATGATTTAAAATTTTATCTTTCACCATTAGAATCAGCTTAAACAGTTTAGTTCGTTAAAGTTTTTCTCTATCTCCAACGGTTTAAGGAGGGGACTGGACTGGTTTGGGGGTATTTGGTCCAAGGATCAAATCGTACAATAGATCTCATAGGTCGCAGTGCAATCTTTCCCCCAGGTTTTATCAGTATCAGTATTTCCAACGGTTACCGAGATATTAAAAAATCTAAACGCAGTATGTTGTATTTTGGGGCTCCAATGTTAATCTTATGTAGGATAAGGAAAAATTGATATTTCACTTATTTACCAATATTTTTTTTATGAAACTTTAAACTTCATGTGGTGGAGATCCATCCATGTATGCTTAAAAATCATAGTTTATGTGTTTATTATGGCAGCTAACCTGCATATTCTTTCCCCATGTTAATCTTATGTAGAATTGGTGAACTCATTTATTTGTGGACAGATGTTGATGAAACTTGGTATAAATGATCAAAATAAAATTTTTTCTGCTAGAAATACCTACTTTTAACCTGTGAGGAACACCTCACAGTAGCAAACTTGCATACTCCTTCCTATGTTAATCTTATGGAGAATAGGCAAATAACTAACCGTTATATTCATTGACTGATATTTATAAAAGTTGTCATATATTATTATTTATTAATATATTATTGATTTGGAAAGTTGCTGAGTACGCAGGTCTTCTGCGACGGGGGTATTTGTTTACAATTTGTATTGTTTTGACTGTCATTTTCTAATCTCAAAAAAGTAATGTTCTTGCAAGTTTGTTTTATAGTTTAATTCAATAATTATATATTTCAGCTAATAACAGAAATTATATATTACATTTAGCTATCACTACCATGAGATTTCATTGAAATTGTACTTTCTATAGATGTATTTTAACAACCTTGATAGCACAAATTATTGATAAAATGACTATGATGTGACCCTCGGTTATAGGGACACCTTAAGAAGAAGTCATTTTTATAAATCCCCTTGAGACTTGTCTTATTGAGGTTCTGCTGTATATCTTTATTTGAAACTTATCGTCTTTGATTGGAGACAGGGACTTTTCCTTGAAAAAAAGAACTAGAATATAAAATAATTGGAATTTTAAAACCTCTTCAACCTTACACATCCACATTAAAGAACAATTAATTTATAAGGATACAATTTTTGAGTGTTCAAAATATTTGAAAATTTTGATGTAAAATATGATATGTTCCAGCTCAGCTATTGCCGCAAAACCAAGGAAGAGAAGCTCAGTCAACAACTGCTGAAGTTGGAAAGGGCCGGCTTCTGATATTTAATCATTTTACTTGTATTCTACGACTAAGTTCCTAATGTATATATTATGTAAATATTCATTCCAAACATTATATTTATTGTATTGTGTGTATGTTCATTTTATACATATAGGCTATATATATATATATATATGTATATGTTTCATTTATTATTTTTTCCTTTGTGTCATAAACCTGTGTTTCTTTTTCCAGTTCTTCCAGATCCAGATCTTTTACAAGTTGAGATCTTATGTTAAAATGCCAACATAAGATTGTAAGCGAGATTAACAATAAGTTAACATGAGTTTCACAAGCAAATTAAATTTAATCAAATCAATCATTCCACCATGTAAGTTTAAAGAGAACACATAAAAATGTCCATGATACTTAGGGAGATACTTTGGTTTCATGGCATGACTTAAGCCTGGGACCATGTTATTTTTTTTGTATTTAGGTGCCCAAAGACCAAAAAGAAATTTATAATTTATAAATTATTTATAATTATAAATTATAAATTTATAATTCGTTAATATATATATATATATA
Source organism: Nephotettix cincticeps (assembly GCA_023375725.1). NCBI lineage: Eukaryota > Metazoa > Arthropoda > Insecta > Hemiptera > Cicadellidae > Nephotettix > Nephotettix cincticeps. The sequence continues at coordinate 72,842,739 of CM041791.1, forward strand.
TATATATATATATGTGTCTCTGATCACAATAACTCTCGTAAAAATTATCCAATCAAGACCAAATTTAGTAGAGACGTGTATGCCTACATTTGCTCGGACGAGTTCGTAAACCAGACATATCGGTCAATCGGAACGGGTAGTTTGGGGGGGTTTGTACCCCAACAATGGGTTTTTTTGTGTTTTCCCATGTAATTTTTAAAATTTCAAATTTTAACTTTCGCCATTAGAATGAGCTTAAAAAACTACTCAATTCTGTTCCTTAAGGTTTTTCTCTATCTCCAACGGTTACTGAGATATTAAAAAATCGAAACACAGTACATTGTACTTAGGGGCTCCAATGCTAATATTATAGAGGATAAGGAAAAATCAATATTTCCCTTATTAATCAATAGTTTTGGATGAAAATTTGTATTTAGCTTCATGTAGTCAGGATCCTTACGTTTATGTGAAAAAATCATAGTTAATGTGCTCCTCACAGCAGCAAACCTACATACTTTTTCCTATGTTAATCTTAAGGAGAATAGGCAAACTCCTTTATTTATGATAAAACTTGGTATATGGTCAAAAAAAATAGTTTGGGGTAAAAATGTCTACTTTCAGTGTTTCTCATAGCAGCAAACCTGCATACTCTTTCCCATGTTAATGTTACAGAGAATAGGCAAAATGCTTTAATTTATCAAAGGTATTGATTGATCAATATTGTCATATACTTGTATTATTTTATTATTGCCATATTATTGAGGTGGAAATTCGCTGAGTACGCAGGTCTGCTGCGACAGGGGTATTTTTTTAAGTAGACCCACATATTGTATAACCTTATCTGCAGTACAGTATTGTACAGTAGTTTTAGTTTTCATAACAAGGAGCCAAAGTGGTAGTTTTCAATGCACACTTACTGTTGATGTGGTAAACCATGTGTACTTTTTCATTTAAGAAATAATTTTAAGTTTAGAGCACTGAAAACATAAGCAGAATGTTTTTCAGTGCCCTAATTTTTAGGGAAATTAAATATCATTACAGGAACATATACAGAACCAAAAACCGCTGTATGGTAAAAATAAGGTTATGTGTAAGTAGTGTTCATTTTTGTGCCGTTTTAACTTTGGTGGGACCATATGTTTTATTTATTATTTGGATTGAAACTAACTTTGGAAATGGTATCCTATTGGGTACTACAAAATCATTCTGTGGCAAGAAAAAATCAAATATGTAAGTAAATTTTTAATACAATTTTTGACATGGATATGTCTTAGCTCTGTGAGGGTGGTGTTGGCAATTTGCACTACCAAAATTTGAAACAGTAATGTCGTTTGGTTAGTAGTGTCATAGTGTGTTATAAGAACAGCTGTTTAGATAAACTGAAAACATTCCCTTTAGATAATATATCCATGATCTAACCTATTTCCCACAGGGAAGTAATTACAAACATTTTTCTCTAACAAACTTCTTAATACATTTTTAGATAGTCCTAATAATCAGTTTCAGTATTACCAGTCCCAATTAATTTGGTGGGTTCATAAAAGTCCACATTTATAGATGCAAATTCAGTATGGTACTTTAGCACTTCAATTGTCGTGTTACAGAGTACACACATCACCAATATACTGCACACAGTAGCACAATATGTGTTTGGATCCCTAAATAAAAACACATTAAACATTGGATTAAAAAACATAGATAAGGTTGAATCCAAGGGCAAAAGGCGTAATGAACTGAACATGTGGAATATTTAATCAGAAGTTGTTACTGTATCTATGGATATTCAGTAATATTAAGTGTCAAAAATATAAAGCCTAAGAGACTACAAGATTATGTGGCTTTAAATTTAATGTCACATTAGATTTGATTGTCCAGCAAAGTCTCGGCAAGAGATGGCAGCTTAGAAGATTATCTCAGATTTTCAAAGGTTTAAATGTTTTTAGTTTATGTAAATAATATAGAGGAATTACAGTTCAGTCAGAGGCTCAAAATGAGTTAATTTTTAACAACTTCACATGTGGGGCCTGAAGATACAGGATGATGAGGGGGGACTTGGTGAGTCTTGTGGAGTAACAATGAATAAGTAATCATTTCACTAAGAACTTCTTTATGCATTAATAATAACTATTCAAATAAATCTTAACTAACGTCTTAGTTAAATTTTATCAGAGCATATAATAATAATAAGCACTGATACTATAATGGAATTAATTTGATCACGAGAATTTAATAATTTGTAAAAATTTATTTCATTTTTGTGGGTAAAAAACTAATAATGTCATAAATTCCATTACACTCATAATTTTCACCCTTCACCTTAAAATACCCACTAGATTTGGTTGCCGAGTAGTATATAAATAAATCAATATCTCTTCTCTAAGATGTATATACATATAGTAGTTGTGACGGAACAAATCATTCCTATGCCTATTAGTCCAATACTCATTATCGTTATTTAGTCACAATTAATGTTATGTCAGCAGTTTTCATTCAAGCTCTGAGGAGATAATGCTAGTGGGCAATAACAGATTTTAAATTGTGCCAGGTTGTTTTATAGGTGACTTCTTTAATTTACTAATTTTAGTTTGATCAAATTTATTGTATTCCTACCTAATCATGATATGTCTAATACTAATTAAAAGCACCAATTGCTTATCATTTTTCTATGGAGGTACTAATTTCTGATTAATGGATCACAAACAATTAATTAGTAGACCTAACAGTCACAATTTCTACCCTCCATATGATTACAGTTAAGAATGTAAATGATCTATCTGTATTTTACATTATAACCTTTGACAATTTAGAAGAGTTCAAGGATGCATTGCCAAGTCGGGAGACCTTGCCCGACCATCTTGTCCTGCCAAGGTCTCATGTAACTAACTGTCTTACTGCTCTGAGCCAATTTAATTTGGATTCATGTCATCTATAATGTGGATTCACCGGATCATAATGAGTTTAGAGATCTCTTGGTTGGTTTACTCAGGGTTTATTAATCCAAGGAGGAAATGTTTTAACTTTTATTATTTGTGTTAAAATAAATACAGGTTATATCAGGCACCAGATTTCAGGAGGCTTCCTATGGCAAAAAAATATCTGGTTAATTTTAAATGGTTTCAAGTCTCAACTGATGAATCAATCAAAAGTGTTGAACATTATTAACAGGTGCTCACTGAAGTCAAAATAAAAGCTCTGACAGTGGGATCAGGAAATCAGGGAGTTACAGTAGTAAAATATCCTCCAGGACCAGTATTGAAACCGCAAATTATAAAGGGATTGTGTATTTATTGTTGGTAATTCTGAATTAGTTGAATTTGTTCCATCAACATCAGGGTTCCACAAGACAATGTCCTTTATTCATCAGTTTTTCTAAATTTCAGTACAGTATCCGATTGATATAGAGCGGTAGAGATAAAGTACTAAATTGTGTTTTTTGAGCTGATTGCTCCTGTGGCGCTAATATCTTTACTATATGTAATGTGATGTTAATGATTATAATAAAATTATTTATTTACCTTTACTTGCCTGTAAATCTAAATATTCTTTTTTCCCATTGCACATTTCGCTACTTAGTGTAGCATCATCACAGGTTTAAAATCTTGAGTGTAAAATAATTTATCGTTCAAATTTCGTATGTTCAATATTTTCATGAATGTGGTGTAGTTGTATTTTCAATTTTGTTAATAATTTTGAATAGTATTGAATTTAAATAGTCTTCTTCCTTTTTTAATAAATTTATGTTACTAAAATTCTGGATGTGTTTGTATATTTCGTAGCTTTATTGAATTTTTGCAATTGATTTGGATTCGGTATTCTGTAACATTGTTAAAGATGTGGTTGGTGTTGTGTTCTTTGAATCTAAAAGAAGAATCGATTGGTGTACCTATATAATGTTTGTTGCATTAAGATTCACATGTGATTTTGTAGACACCTTTCTTATTTTCAGTGTTTTGGTTGCTGTGATTGATGATTTTGTAGTTGGGTTGTGTTGGTTTTCACTCTGTATGCTGGGGTATATCTTGCTTTTTTAAATATTTTAGCAACATTTTCTGTGGTTTTATCTGTATAGTTTATGGTGATATATTTAGGTATTGGTATTAGTGGAAGAGTTGTCGAGGTTGTGGGTTTTTATACTAGTTTTTTTCTTTTTTTTTTAACATTGAGTTAATGCTTGATGAGTTTTATCCATTTTTGAGCTATTTTTTTATAATTTGTTTTTCTTTGTTGTATTCTTCAGGTGACAGATAGTAGTTTGTGAGTCTGTATATTAGCGATCTTAAAGCTGATATTTTCTGGTTATATGGGTGGTTTCAGTCTGTAGGGATGATAAGATCTGTTTGTGTTGGTTTTCTGTAAAAGCCAATATTTACTGTTTAGTTTTTGGTTTTTGTTATTGTGGTGTCTAAAAAAAGGATTGATTTATTAGTTTCAATATCCATTTTGAATTTAATTTGTTCATGTTATCTATTTAAGTAATTTAGGATGGAGGTGGCTTGAGCTCAGAATTATAAATGTGCCATCTACAGGCAAGTAAAGGTAAATAATTTTTACTATACATAAAGGTCTAAAAACTGGAAATCATAAAATAATGATTTTAAGCTTTGATATTTAAATTTTTTATTTAGACATAGCACAAATAATGTACAATACACAAAAACGCCTGGAGTTTTACCATAAAAAATGTTTGATAGTTAAAGAAAATAAACTATATACAGTATTTCTATAAATAGAAGCATTTTACAAAACCAACTTAAACATACTCCAATAGTATACAATGCTCTCCTATGGTCGAAAAAACTTGTATAAATCTGTCAAGGCAAACTTGTTCAATTGTTAAGTATTCTTAATTAATTCAGTCCTAACAACAATGCACACTATGGCAACACTGGTCGTGGTATTCATTGTTCACTGTTCACTGTTCACTGTTCACTGCGGCAGTAGTGTAGAAGTCGCAGTAGATGGTTCTGACGTCAATCTCTAGGACGAAGGGCGCCGCCACTACCACCAGGATCTGGACCGTAGATAACGCCACCATCCCGCCGGCCACGACTGCCACCATCATGATCCCGACCACCATCACCGCTCTGATACAGCCTACTTCAGTTCATTCACCCCCTGTCTATTTTATTTCGTTTATAACTATGAGTTCTCTCTAACATATCGTCAAAACACATCGTTTTTCAAAACTTTATACATTAACTATAGAAGCAAGGTGTTTTAGCAAATCTATTTAGTTTTTAATTTTATGCTAATAGTAAATAAATAATATACAAATTGTTACGTTACCTAAATATAGCAATATCGTTTCTGTTTTAACAAATTGTTCAAGTCACTGATAGAGTTACCAATTTTTGAGTTCAAAATAAAGGTGGTTCAAACCTAATTAACGGCTGAGTCGTCTAAAACTGTGTCACACTACCTATTCTAAATCGAAAAAGAGATGTGCGAACGACACGATGAGAATCTCCAAAGACGAGAACACAACGAGCCCACAGACCACGGAGTAGAACAGGTCCATCGCCGACGTTGGGAGCCGGTGAGAGACTGGCAGTGGCTGAGGACTGAGGAGAGAGTTGACAACCGGCTACTCAAGAGTCCAGCCGCCAGGGCGCGCGAGCTAAAATAATCAAATTAGGCCTATGATAATTGCCCTCAAATGACCGTGGTTTATCGACGCGCGACTACACTCCGTCAAAGAGTGTTTTCTTTGTAGGCCTAGTCACTAGTCTATATGAGTAACCTGCTTCCTGTGGATGTGTTTTTCCACTTGAATATTGTGGGACCAAAAGCTAAGAAAGAAATTAGTTATATCTATAATTATATAAAATTATATTATACTGTATTATGTTTACTTTATTATAATTATGTTTTACTGTATTCATAAATGTGTGGAGTCATAATACGTTACATATTAGACCTCATCCTGAGGTGAGGTCGATACTTTTACTTTAACTTTTTTTACTTTAACGAACACCTATTTCTAGCGAATTTCCCATATGGAAAAAGCTATTAACGTAGGTCTCATATGGCAAGACCATGTTACTTTTTCGATTTGAGGTGCATGAAGACCAAAACAATAATCGTTAAAAATTTTATATAAATCTAAATATATAAAACAATGTGTTAGTTACACGCATTATAACTCGAGAATGGCTGGACCTATTTTAATGATCTTTGATTTTTCGGATTCATCTCTGCTCCGGTCATGGTTTAGGCATATTCAGTTTCCATAAATTAAATTAGTTTCCATTTTATAGCGTTTTAAATTTCTAATGTTAACCCTATGGGTACTAAGTTTATTTACAAATTGTTCTACAATAAAAACATTTGATTTCTTAAAGCTACAGCTGTTGTTTTACTTTCCATTAGCAATATGCTTTACTATCCAATGTCATCTGAATCATTCATTAATGTAAAACTATGAAGTAAATGTGTACTGTACAAAATGAACAGATTTATTCATCACGTTAATAGTTTACGGTTATTGGGGACTATGTATTTATATTTTTTATTTTCTGTCTGATTAAAAGTCACGTGTTTGTAATTATATCGGCCAAATAAAAAATAATTACGGTGTTTATACAATTTACGTTTATTATAATAATCAGCTGTCGTATATCTTTCCTAAAAAAGCCATATTACAGTTATGTTTTTGTTTGGTTTTAGGTTTGATTAGAAAAATTGTGAATCAATCCACTCAGATTAATTATTTTTTTTGTGGGAATGTTATTAATTATCGTTTCAGTATTGTTATTAACTATCCCGTGACCCAGAATATCTATTTTTTCACAACGAAGTCGTAATGCTATTTGACTTCAGAACATGGCCAATCTGAATGTTAACGTATTTACTGTTAGGCGTTACGAAGTTCGCCGGGTCAGCTAGTTTAATATATAAAAGAGGAAGTATGTTTGTACGTGCCTGTAGACTCCGAGATGGCTCGAAAGATTGGAAACTTTCAGGCATTAAGCATGATTGGAGGGTGATTTCCCTGATGTTTGGAGCAAATCCGTCCAAAGGGATTTTTATGGCCCAGAGGCTATAAAAATGATGCAGTGTCAGTTTTAAAAAAATTTTCACAGCTGAGATTAAATAATTTGAATGTTTAAACCGTCATTTGTTCAAAAAGTTGTTGTCAGCTGTGTTATGAAAATGAAGTTTACTTTTCTAGTGCACGATTTTTTCTTAACACGTTGATATTTTTGACAGACATCGTGCTGCTTAAGGGTAAAATAACATTTTATTGAGATTCTTTGCATTCCAAGTAAAATTTTACATTTTTCTCCTGTTAATTATGTTTTGATTGTAATAATTTATTTCTAGCCTGATCAATCTTTGTTTAGTTTGTTTATATTTTGGCATCATTCCCAAATGGAAAGCACCCAGGCGTCTCTAAATGATATTCACAACTAACACATCGTTGCTAATGACCATAGCTATAGCAGAAATATAGCTAATAAGGAAGTTATATCAGTTTGCTTATTATAAAATAGAGATAGAAACTAAATATGAAAATTGTTTTTAGCAAACGTATTGCATTGCACTCTAAATGAGGGAATAAAAATATAAGTAATGTAGGCCTACCCTTGCATAATCGTCGGTCGTTATCATCTTTATTTTCGACTCGGTTTTAATATGGGATTCCTTCCGCTCATTTGTCCCCTTGGTAAATTCCACAGGCAATCGGATGGATTCCTTATCAGACGGGAACCCGCCGCCGAAACATCGGGTTTGAACTTAGAACAAAGGAAGCGCCCAGCTTGAACAAAATAAAGTTTGATAATGCTCTTATAGTTTTGTAGCAATATTTTTTAGTCTCGTAGCCATCAAACTGTCCCTAACACTGCAACATTCTCCAATTGAAAATAGCCGCTAAAATGTGATACTGTATAGGATTTGGGATTGCCTACTGCCTACTGCTGACTTCGGACAAAGCGTTCGTTCAAACTGAATTGAATTGAAATACATTTATTATATATGTGAAATAGAGATATTATTCCATGCGCCCATTTCCCATGGTGCGTGCGGGAAGGTTTGTACATTTTTTATTCATGCAACATAATATTATAGACAGGAGCAGCACAGTGACAGTAATAAAATTGACATACTACATGAAATTAATAATAAATAATAAATTAACACAATCTCCCTAATAACACGCTCACATACATTCTTCATGCATCAAGAATGAAGTTTCTGGCTTTCATCTTAAATCTTGGCTTGCCCTCAAAATAAATGTCATTACACATGTGTAAATCATTGTAGCAATCAACTTTAGTCCTACAATAACTCAATTAATTGGTGTCTATATTTTTCTTTCTTAAATCAGGCACATGAAAAATTATACTTATAGCTCCCCGGGTTAATCTGTTAAATTATTTGAGTATAAATTAATCAAAATATTTATGTAGAAATTATAGAAAACTAAACCTACACATTTGTTCAAAAGTTAATAAATTTATTTCTGAAAAATAAATGACTAACTCTACCCATTTTCCTAATACCATAAATATGTCTTTCTTACATCGTGCCTTTGATTATTTAATTAAGGTTTTAGAATAGTTGCTTAAGTGACACCAAAGTGGATTATTCCAAAACGCATTGAACTCTCAAAATCATGCAATATACAATGCCTTAAATTCTTACTATTCAAATATAGCACGTCATAAAATACAGTCCATAGTTTACTTTCCTCTCAAATTTCTGTTCAAATTAATAGCTTGTTGATCCTGTTTCAAGTTTTTATCAATAAGTAATCCTAAATACATTCAACATTAAAACTTTAACATACTTATGCATAGTTATATAGATGGCTATGGTAATATATATATATTTTTAAACCCTTGTATCTAAACTAAACTTATAACAATCATAAAAGGCTACACGTTTTGATTTACTGTCGTTGAGGAGTAGCTTGTTCTCAACAAGCAAACATGATATATACAACATAATATCGTTTATTTATTAGACTAATTCAGGGAAGAGTAAATATCGATTGCTGAAAGAATACCTTCCATTAATTGGGTAGGATAATCATCACGTTTATGACATGGATATGTCTTAGCTTTGGGGGAGGAGGTACTGACAATCCGTCAGACCAAAATTTGAAACCGTGACGGCATATGGTAATAAAGAATAACCGTCTAGAGGAACTGAAAATATCCCCTTTGGACATATCCATGATCTAAGCTACAGTATTTCCCAAGGTTGACGTGTTGGAACCTGGAGTCCTACCCCTCACAACATTTTTAGCATGGAGAGTACGACCCAGTGTTGGTGTAGTTCGATAGTTGACACTTAAAACGACTTATCCTCAAAATTGACATCTCACGATTTAATGTTTGTGCATTCCCTTTTATTTCATTATTGTTTTCTTGTTATCGAGCTAGTCTAATCTTGTTAGTCAAACTAATCTTGCTATCGATTAAGTGAAAGGTCGTTAGAGACATTCTTAGTAACCAATTTTATTAATAACTAGCAGTAAGCCCGCCCTTTATACGGGTTGTAGGATTCAGTTTAATGAAGAAAGATAATCATACCAAATGTAAACCTGAAATCCTAAACAAATCAATACAAAGAAAATAAATCGATATCCAGCTTTATTATTAGCATTACTTTACAATTAAATACATTAGAAACATTTTATACTATTATTATAATTAGTTATACGTTAAAATAACTTTTTAATATAGTATGATTTCGAAATAGGTTTAAAATCAATGACCAATGTAAACTAACTAATATTGATTTCACAGCTGATTGTTTTTATTTCTATTAAATCTTTAAACTACAAAGACAGCTGATTATTATCAGTAGGTTATTCATTGAAAACTGAATCAAAATGCGAGTAATATCGCGTACAATTGGGTTTTTAAATGCTCGTTATTTACTTTTCAAGAGGCGGGGGGCGATTTCAAGCATTTATAAACCTTCTATAAAATGTAGAGAATACATGGAGTAAGTTTCATTGTAATCAGTTCTCCCGTTTTTTTCGGAGAAGACGGCGTAAAATGCCTCCTGGAGCGTCACAAACAAACAAACAAAAATTGAGATAAGACCGGTGTCGGCTTATCTAACGCACGAAACGTAAAAATAAATAAAAAATGAATGATAATGAGCAATGTACAGACAAGATTCTAATTTTATTTATATAGATAACAGCTTTTCTTGCAACCTCAACACGGGGTTCTATTTTCTTTGAGTATATCTCACGTTCATGTCCAGCTTATAGATAAATACTGTAAATACATTCAAAATAGTAGTAAATATAATGGCTATACAATATCATGAACAAATCAATTACGTTGTTATTCATCTTATGCAACCATTTTTTTCTATTTTTAAAATATAAATTTAGCCATGGATGTCATATAAATTATACAAATTTTAATTAGTAACAGAATAGAACTTTTGGAGTTCTGCAACACGTCTCCTTGAAATAAATATTGTTGTTTTAAACCGACAGATTAGGCAAGGAAACGTCGAAATTAACAAGTGGTCTAGTACAATATAATTTATTAAATTTTTGATAGACCATATAAAAGACAAAAGGCTCAAGTCAGTGCTGTGATGTTGATGTTGATGTCAATGTAGCAGTGAGAGTCCAGGTTTTCTCGCGGCAAACGCGCGCTCGCTGAGTGAAAGTGAAAGTCCTTCCCTCGTGTCCTGTCACAACGTGGCAGATATACAAAACATTTGCAGTCTATATCAATTAGAAATTAATTTATTTATTATAACTAACGCGACTCTTAATCAAAAGACTGAAATGTCAACTAATACTTAGTGCAATCGTACACTTAATACATCAGATTAAAATTCCAATAAATTTGGAGATGGGGAACAACATACTCGTATACCTAGTGCAAAGAACAATTATTAATTATAAGTTTCATTGAGAACTCCATGGAAGGTGCAAGGTAGTGCAATTGTTATGAGTACTTTAACTTTCTGAACTGGCCACATACCCAGAGAGGTATTTTAAAAATAACAATCTTATAAATATCTTATAATAATAATAGTTTCATTGTAAACTACTATAAACACAGTCAACGGTCTGTTAGCACCTGAGTGTTTTATTATTAAATCTTGTCATTTAATTAGTTATTTTAGCTTTTACGTATTTAAAAAAAATCGTTAACAGTTAAATTGTAAAAAGCCTATTAACAACACGGTTAGTTATTAAAGAAATACTTCAAAAAATCTCCCCTTCATTGCAATTATTTACATGTAAATTTAATTAAAATATGTCTAAGTATTATCAAGATGTTTATTTCTTAAGATTTAATTTATGAAAACAGGGTAAAGGTTCCATAGAAGATTTGCTAATGATGTTTGTAAGCCTAAACGGCTCTATATTAAATGTAGATTACAAACCGATTAAAAAAGTGACGATTAAACAAATTAGATGAAGGAACATGACGGACGGCGCTTATATCTGTCTGTACGGTATAAAAGTTTGGAAATACATTGCTCAATCTTAGGTTTATTGAATCGTGTAGGCCTTGAGGTAGTGTTGTGCAATACCCTGTAAACTTGCCAGTTAATTGGCTGTAGCTAGAGACGTTTTGGTGATAACACATCAACAGACGAACTGTTATCATGTTGTTTGGTGAATTGTTTAGTGAATAATGACAAGTGAAGATGATAAGAAGTGTTTAAGAAGTTTTGCTTTTATCAATATGCAATATGCATATATATATATATATATATATATATATATATATATTGAGGACCACCAGTGACTCTCAAAGCATGTGGACGAATTGCCTTTGAGGACCACCAGTGGCTCTGATAGCATGTGGACGAATTGCCTTTGAGGACCACCAGTGGCTCTCATAGCATGTGGACGAATTGCCTTTGAGGACCACCAGTGGCTCTGATAGCATGTGGACGAATTGCCTTTGAGGACCACCAGTGGCTCTCATAGCATGTGGACGAATTGCCTTTGAGGACCACCAGTGGCCCTCATAGCATGTGGACGAATTGCCTTTGAGAACCATCAGTGATCCTCATATAAAACCTCATTTAATCTCATGGCAGTGAACGTGTTTTAAATCTACAAATAAAAATATAATTAGAGTTTTGTCAGTACATTGCTCAGAATTATTAATTTTTTGTTTTTTTTCTTTTCGTGCCTTAGAGAAGCCGAAACAAGTCTTATCTCAATTTTTGTCTGTTTGTCTGTGACGCTCCAGGAGGCATTTTATGCCGTCTTCTCCGAAAGAAACGGGAGAATTGATTACAATGAAACTTATTTCATATATTCTCTACATTCCAGAGAAGGTTTATAATTGCTTTAAATCGCCCGCCGCCTATTAAAAAGTAAATAAAGAGCATTTAAAAACCCAATTTTACGCTATATTACTCGCATTTTGATTCAGTTTTTAACCCTCCAGGTGCTAACATCTCACTGTGAGATGTCAGCGAGGTGCAATTGTATAGCGCTATCAAAGTCAAAAATTACTGTTACGGTGCTGCCATCTGCGAGCCAATACATGCAACTACTCCGTAGTTCCCTATTCTGACGCTTGAGTTCGTTATTTTGCCGCCAGAGTATGCTTTTATAACCAAATAAGTGCTTTCTCAGACGGTGGTCCTTTGTAGTGTAGTTGGTTAGACTGCTGTGCTGACGAGTACAACAGTTGAAGCCATTCGGAGGGACGAGGGTTCGAATCCCGACCATGAGCAATCCCAATTTGGCTTGGAAATGTGTGGTATAGTGGAGTGGAGGGCCCACCTTAAATAAACGGTGACCGGCTTGGGTGGAAGTTGACGGCATTTTTTAGGCAGTGGCGTAGATACAGTTTTGTCATGGGAATTGTAGGCTTAATTGGGATTGCAGTGGACACTTATTTTGCTTTTATGGTTACTGGTTATAAGGGGGGGGCATGTTTTGTGTTTTTTTTTTGTATTTTTGGTATTTTATGAAGAGTTGCATAAAAATAAAAAAATTTAAATAGTCATAGCACTTGGAGGGTTAATGAATAACCTACTGATAATACTCACCTGTCTTTATAGTTAGAAGATTTAATAGAAATAAACACAATCAGCTGTCAAATCAATATTAGTTAGTTTGTATTGGTCATCGATTTTAAACCCATTTCGAAATCATACTATATTAAAAAGTTATTTTAACGTATAGCTAATTATCATAATTGTATAAAAGCTATTGGTGTTTGTTAAACCATATAAAAATATTGAAGAAGAGATCAACCATTTTTTATTGGGTCGGAGCAATAGTCTACATATACAAATTTGAAATATAAAATTTACAATAAATCCTTGTATCAACATTTGTCCTCGTGTTTCCACCCAATTTGCACAATATTCAACTATGATTTTTTAATCCCTATGAGGAGAAATAAACTATATTCATGGAAAAGGTTCACTAGCTTTTTGACATGGATATGCCTTAGAACTGGGGGATGTTGGCAATTTTTAAGATGGGAAACATGTAACAGGTTTTTTATATAATCTAGCAGCTACTGTATTGAATTTTTAATATAAAAGAATAAGAGCAGCTGTTTAGATGAACTGAAATCATTCCCTTTAGATATATCAATGATGTAACCTATTTCCTAAAGGGAAGTAAATTAAACATTTTATCATCGTATAAATGAGGCTTTGCAATACTAGCCAGAAACGGGTTATGTAGCGCTTGTAAAAACAAAACAGCAATATGAGAACGTCAATGCAGAGAGGGAAGTGTCATCTCTTGCGTAGGTGTTGAAACTGTTTCTCAAGGCAGGGTTTGTTTGTACATCAAATACATCAAACAACTCCACCTATTTATACCGTACTGGAATAATAACTCAATTTGTAAACAATCTTGAAAATACGAGAGACAGTCATACAACCATAATGTAATTCGTGTGTTGAGTTTATAATGATCTTGGATGAGCCCGTAAAAAGCAACCTTTGGTTATATATTCTCCGTGGCGAAAAATAATCTTCTGCAAATGTATTTATTGTTATTTTTCATTTCATTTCATTTTTATTCTTATTCTTCTTATTCTTATTCTTATCTCCACTGTTTATATACTTTGCTGACACAAAATCCCAATACTGTTTAAGAGTGAATGTGTGTCTGTTAGTCCTCTGTGTGTTATCAAACAATTCATCCGAGCGCCATGAAACTTAAGAAAGTTGTTTATCAGATTTGCTTTTGTGAAATTAAATTTTTGAAAACTCTATAAGTCTTCATTTAAAGCATTCTAAATTTATAATGTTACCCTTATGGGTAATAAGTTTGTTTTAGATTTTCTGCAATGAAAACATTTTATTTGGAAAGCTTTAATATTCACAGCTGTAGGTTTCCTTTCCATTAGCAATTTATTTACCATCCAATGCCATCAGAATCCATCGTTTATATAAAACTATAAATTAATGGTGCAAATGAACAGTTTTATTCACAAAGTTGAATGATATTTCACATTTTTTCTGTATATGTCCCAATTTTTTATTTCGTGTCTAATTAATTTATCAATGTTCACACATTGTATTCTTCTTATAACAAACTGCTGTTGAATGTTTTTCATGTTTTCCTTTCGCTGTCAGAAATGTATTCGGTGTAATTATTATGATACTAGTTTTCAACTATCAGATCATAGGGCAAATCCACCTAACACCTATTGGTCCAATTATCATGGAATTTGGCATGTACCTAATCTACGGTATCTCGGGGTGTTTTTTTATTTTTTTATTTTTAAGGGTATTTAACCCTAAAACCCTCAAAAACACGTGAAATGAAATTTTCTCAAAAACGGCTCGAACGATTTTGATGATAATTTTTGATATTATATAACCTTTATGAGGTAAACAAAACGACACCACCCGCATTGTTCAAAACATCCCCGATGTTTTGAACAATTTAGGGTTATGATGAGTTTTTAAAAGTAAAAAATATTTCTTTAATTTTTCCGTAGAAACAATGACGGTAGAGTAAATTCACTACCACCATTGAATCCAGCATAAAAACTAAACAAATTAGTATTTTAATGATTAGTCTACGACTATTCCAAAGAAAAGTTAAATTTAATGTCCTTGGTAATTTAGGTACATTGTCTGAGAACTTCCAATGTTTTTTTATATTTCAGCGAAAACAATAAAAGTAAAGTATAACTTGACTGGTTCCATTGAAACCAGCTTAAAAAAACTAAACAAATTAGTATTTTGAATTATTTGTCTACGACTAACGGTTCCAGAGAAAAGTTAAATTTACTGTCCATGATAAACACAGTACGTTGGCTGAAAGCGTCCAATGTTATTCTTAAGGAGAATATAAAAAAATAAATTTCTTCCTTATTTTTTAACCGTTTTCCATGAAACTTGGTATGAAGTGTAAGGTCAAATCACCCAAAAGAACCAACTCAAAAAAGCTTGGTATTACCGGGGGGGGGGGGTGTTTCCCCCCATACAATTCAAACAATTAATTTAACTTTGTCTCTCTTGTTTTTATTTTCAGAAATGGGATGATTATTTTTGAAACAATAAATTATTAAATGATATTTAGATTAACTTTGTAGAACATGATAGTTTTATTATAGATTGTCTTTCTTGAACTTACTTAAGGGAGAAAGTATGTGTCAGTTCACTGGTACCGTTTATTTTTACTTTCTCCCCTTATACGTAGTATATGGAGAAAGTATTGTTTTCGTCAAAATTTTCGAATTTGAGTTGAGGGTGGATATATCCGTTTTGGGGTCCCCTGAATCCAAAAAAGTGGGTTTTGACGTGATGTCTGTCCGTCCGTGTGTGTGTGTGTGTGTGTGTGTGTGTGTGTGTGTGTCTGGATGTGTACAGTGCCACAGCCTACCCCGTTGGTCCGATTTAGATGAAATTTGGCATGTATGTATATATTCACAGTATCTCCAGGCATTTTTTTGATAGTTTTACATAGAACAATAGTTTTTTGATAGAACATGATAGTTTTATTATAGATTGTCTTTCTTGAACTTACTTAAGGGAGAAAGTATGTGTCAGTTCACTGGTACCGTTTATTAACTAAGATACGATACAATACAAATCTTGTAATATGTACACAATTAATGCTCGCCGAGCTCAATTTTTATTGTATCTTAGCGCCTGGTTATTACCCAGGCGAAATCTAGTGGCAAAACTTCCGTGGGGGCAAGTAAGTTGTTACTAAATCCTACATCCGGGCCCTGTAAAATGATCCGCTGCCCCACCGTGGGGAGAGGGTAACCGGTACCTTATGACCGCGTCGACAATACCGGATGGGAACAGCGCACTTCCTGTGGAGCTGTCGCCCTGTCTTAGGCACAGTGCCGCTGTAGCGTTGTTTTGCGTTTTACATATCCCTCAACTTTTCCATTACATAGACATTAAAAATGTTAGCGACACCTAGATTTTCCCAATCAGCTCATTTAATTATAGATTTATAATTAGATGGAGCAGACAGCACAACCGTGGCAGAAGTCAGTTACAAGCCTGGACAATGAATGTGTTAACACAAACCGTTCCTTGGTGAAGCGTACATGTACACCTACAGGCCTTTGATGGAAGCTATAGGTGTATAAGGTGCACAGGTGTCAGCACTCAGTTACAAGCCTGGACAATGAATGTGTTAACACAAACCGTTCCTTGGTGAAGCGTACATGTACACCTACAGGCCTTTGATGGAAGCTATAGGTGTATAAGGTGCACAGGTGTCAGCAGTAAGTTACAAGCCTGGACAATGAATGTGTTAACACAAACCGTTCCTTGGTGAAGCGTACATGTACACCTACAGGCCTTTGATGGAAGCTATAGGTGTATAAGGTGCACAGATGTCAGCACTCAGTTACAAGCCTGGATATTGTATGTGTTTAACACTAACCGTTCCTTGGTGAAGCGTACATGTACACCTACAGGCCTTTGATGGAAGCTATAGGTGTATAAGGTGCACAGATGTCAGCAGTAAGTTACAAGCCTGGACAATGAATGTGTTAACACAAACCGTCCCTTGGTGAAGCGTAAATGTACACCTACACCCGCTTGATGGAAGCTCTGCGTGTTGTGAGATGCTCAGGTGGCAGCAGTCAGTTACAAGCCTGGACAATGAATGTGTTAACACAAACCGTTCCTTGGTGAAGCGTACATGTACACCTACACCCGCTTGATGGAAGCTCTGCATGTTGTGAGATGCTCAGGTGGCAGCAGTCAGTTACAAGCCTGGCATTGTATGTGTTTAACACTAACCGTTCCTTGGTGAAGCGTACATGTACACCTACACCCGCTTGATGGAAGCTCTGCATGTTGTGAGATGCTCAGGTGGCAGCAGTCAATTACTAGCCTGGATATTGTATGTGTTTAACACTAACCGTTCCTTGGTGAAGCGTACATGTACACCTACACCCGCTTGATGGGAACTCTGCATGTTGTGAGATGCTCAGGTGGCAGCAGTCAGTTACAAGCCTGGATATTGTATGTGTTTAACACTAACCGTTCCTTGGTGAAGCGTACATGTACACCTACACCCGCTTGATGGAAGCTCTGCATGTTGTGAGATGCTCAGGTGGCAGCAGTCAGTTACAAGCCTGGATATTGTATGTGTTTAACACTAACCGTTCCTTGGTGAAGCGTACATGTACACCTACACCCGCTTGATGGAAGCTCTGCATGTTGTGAGATGCTCAGGTGGCAGCAGTCAGTTACAAGCCTGGATATTGTATGTGTTTAACACTAACCGTTCCTTGGTGAAGCGTACATGTACACCTACACCCGCTTGATGGAAGCTCTGCATGTTGTGAGATGCTCAGGTGGCAGCAGTACATTACCAGCCTGGATATTGTATGTGTTTAACACTAACCGTTCCTTGGTGAAGCGTACATGTACACCTACACCTGCTTGATGGGAGCTCTGCATGTTGTGAGATGCTCAGGTGGCAGCAGTCAGTTACAAGCCTGGATATTGTATGTGTTTAACACTAACCGTTCCTTGGTGAAGCGTACATGTACACCTACACCCGCTTGATGGAAGCTCTGCATGTTGTGAGATGCTCAGGTGGCAGCAGTCAGTTACAAGCCTGGATATTGTATGTGTTTAACACTAACCGTTCCTTGGTGAAGCGTACATGTACACCTACACCCGCTTGATGGAAGCTCTGCATGTTGTGAGATGCTCAGGTGGCAGCAGTCAGTTACAAGCCTGGATATTGTATGTGTTTAACACTAACCGTTCCTTGGTGAAGCGTACATGTACACCTACACCCGCTTGATGGAAGCTCTGCATGTTGTGAGATGCTCAGGTGGCAGCAGTCAGTTACAAGCCTGGATATTGTATGTGTTTAACACTAACCGTTCCTTGGTGAAGCGTACATGTACACCTACACCCGCTTGATGGAAGCTCTGCATGTTGTGAGATGCTCAGGTGGCAGCAATACATTACCAGCCTGGATATTGTATGTGTTTAACACTAACCGTTCCTTGGTGAAGCGTACATGTACACCTACACCCGCTTGATGGAAGCTCTGCATGTTGTGAGATGCTCAGGTGGCAGCAGTCAGTTACAAGCCTGGATATTGTATGTGTTTAACACTAACCGTTCCTTGGTGAAGCGTACATGTACACCTACACCCGCTTGATGGAAGCTCTGCATGTTGTGAGATGCTCAGGTGGCAGCAGTCAATTACAAGCCTGGTATTGTATGTGTTTAACACTAACCGTTCCTTGGTGAAGCGTACATGTACACCTACACCTGCTTGATGGAAGCTCCGCTTATGTGAGGTGTATACTGGTGGCAGCAGTCAGTTACCAGCCTGAATCATGGATCTGTATGCCTCACCTGTCCGCCCGTTTGCTTTCTTGCATACCAATTACACTTATCTGATGTACATAACTCACTTTTAACACTTCACATTTCGTTTTATACCCATCTCTTTTCAGTTATGTATTATAACTTACATTCTTCATTATAATCTTTATTTTTTAGGACATTTAATACTGTAATAACTCTTTACTCGGGAATGAGAATTTTGTATTAAATCTTTCTCTCTTTCCATCTGTTCCTACATCTTTCTTTTTTTGCCGTAATCGTTTTATTTATAACTCTCGGAATCTCCAAATCACAGATTCTTATTCTAAAACTTTCGTTACTAACTAATATTTCAACGAGCACGTGAACGTGAGACAGGCTAACGATTGCTGCCCATATACACACAAGTCTTTTTGGATATAAAATCAATTACTGAATTCAGAAAGATTTTCAGTAAAAATCCTACACAATCCACACAATACATAAAACATATCCATAATAAAATATATTTAGATGCAATTCGTGTTTTGAAGATTATTTATAAAATATTATGTAACGTAGTATTAGGATTTGTCCACGAGAAGCGTCTCACTTCTCCAATGTCGTAGTCCACGAGAAACGTCTCAGGAGGAACAGAGTCACTATGTATTAAACCTTAAGTTTAGAATATGCTCCAGCTGGATCACAGTACATTACACCGAATGTGTTGCTGCCGCTGTGTCGGGGGGCTCGTGTGAAAGACTATTCTTAGTTCTCACGGTCCGTACTCCGTGGCAGTGGCACCCGCCACCTGCTCATTACTCTCTGCTCCCTACTCCCTGCTTTATACTCCTTGGCCTCTGCTCCCTCCCCCCTCCATTCTCCCGACCCCTGCTCCCCCCCTCCGCCACCTGCTCATTCCTCTCCGCTCCCTCATCCCTGCTTTATACTCCTTGGCCTCTGCTCCCTCCCCCCTCCATTCTCCCGACCCCTGCTCCCCCCCTCCGCCACCTGCTCATTCCTCTCCGCTCCCTCATCCCTGCTTTATACTCCTTGGCCTCTGCTCCCTCCCCCCTCCATTCTCCCGACCTCTGCTCCCCCCCTCCGCCACCTGCTCATTCCTCTCCGCTCCCTCATCCCTGCCTTATTCTCCTTGGCCTCTGCTCCCACCCCCCGACCCTGTTCCCCCCTTCTTTCTCCTGATCCCTGCTCCTCACGGTCCGTACTCTGTGGCAGTGGCACCCGCCACCTGCTCATTCCTCTCCGCTCCCTCCTCCCTGCCGTATGCTCCTTGGCCTTTGCTCCCACAACCCGACCCCTGCTCCCCCCTCCTTTCTCCTGATCCCTGATCCGTGTTCCCTCCTCTCTTATCTCTACTCCCTGTTCCATTCTCCCTTGTTTCTGCTCCCTACTCCCTCCTCCCGCCACGTATTCTGAATCTAATTTCAGTTAAGGCTGACGCACACATCAACAAATGGACGGATGTTTCGGTCAACGCATATAACCGCAGACGGATGGGGAATCGTCCACTGCTAGTCTCAGTGCTCAGTGAAATGGCATCAAATAAAAATGTAAAATATAGGATTAAAAATAAAGAACTATCATAATATGTAACAGTAACTTACTTTATTTCTTTAAAAACGGTTGCAATCTTGCTCTATGCATTTACTCTGGCATTTGATTCGGGCAATCGTGAGTCCCAAAGGATACGGTGACTTCTCACTGCTTCTATTAGTTGTTCCATGTCAATTAAAACTAAATTCTCTAGTAATCAACTCAAGAAAGCACAACGAACGTGTGACCAAAATCAGACAGATGGCTCTCAACATTTGGAAATAACCCTAAGCCGGGTTTTCACTACATATCTGGAGAGCTATATAGCAGATAAATGAGCTATACATGGCTCATTTTTATGGAATTTTCATTGTAGAAATCATTTTTATGGATTTTAATGAGAATATAGCTCAGATTCCCTTTGATGTTTACCGCTAATTTTTGATAGCCCGATTTCTGCTATATAGCAGAGACAACAGGCTTGAATTTTCTATATAGCCGGGCTATATAGCAAATCTACAGTGTCACTTTTTGATCTTGTAGCTCTGCTTTACAGTGTAAACCCGGCTTTAGCGCCCCTTGTGGGACTGTTGATAAAGTTATGACATGATATGAACTTGACTGAATCTTATGATGATACAGTTGTTCACAAAATCGCCATCGGAGCTATTCTAAAACATTCTGTATTCAGACGTAGGCATAATACGCACAATAGACGGACGTCTGTGTGCGTTGCAACATTGAATAACCTTTTTTGGCATGGATATATCATAGCTCAAGGGGGAGGGTGTTGGCAATTTGCAAGGCCAAAGTTTGAAACAGTGACGTCATTTGGTTAGTGAAGTTATATGGTTACTCACGTCATAGTTTGGTTATACTAAAAACATTCCCTTTAGACATATTCATGGCCTAACCTATTTCTCAGAGGAAAGTAAATACAAACATTTCTAAACAGTAATGTTATTTACAATCTGTGGAGGGATTTTGACATGGATATGTCTCAGCTCTGGAGGAGGGGTATTGGCGATCCGTCAGACCAAAATTTGAAACGGTGACATCATATGGTTAGTGATGTCACATGGTTATTAGGACAGCTGTTTAGAGGAACTGAAAACATCCCCTTTACGCATATCCTTGGTCGAACCTATTTCCTACAGGGAAGTAAATACAAACATTTTTTCAACGATTTGTAGCACATGGGATTAAAAAATTTAAATATTATTAAGCTTATAATAATTGTTTTGTATTATATTTTTAAATTTAGCATAAAACTAGCTACGAGAAAACAATACTTTTAAAATACTTTGGTATGGATGGTCACCTCAAATACATAAAGTTATAATTTTTTTCTTAGGTCAACTTTGCAGGTCATCTGTGTTATAAAATTCAAAGCCCTCACTCATTACTAATTCTCCCACTTCCCAATTACCTGGGAGGCTGAAATTCGGTATACTGGTTCTTTAGGCCTAAAATAGGAAAGTCTAATAGTTTTTGTGACGATTTTCCCATAAATCTCTACCCTACACGCCTTCAAAGTTCCCATGTTAATCTTATGGGGAAAACAATTTTGTTATGGATTTCAACATATGTTGTCTTAATTAAGGTACGGTTTTTATTTGAACACTTTAGCATGCCAAAGAAACAAGCATAAAATCGTACTTAATAGTATCTAATCTCTATATTTAAAAATCAATGTATGTATGTATGTATGTCCTTTATGCATTGCCAAACTAATCAAACCTAACTAGGAGTATAAAACTGTGAATCAATCCACTCAGATATATTTGTTTTGTGAGAATGTTATTAAAATGTCTTATCGTTTCAGTATTAACTAGCCCGCGACCCAGAATATCTAATCTTTCTCAACGAAGCCGTAATGCTATTCGATTTCTGAACATGGCCAATCTTGAAGTTAACACGTATTTACTGTAGAGCGTTACGAAGTTCACCGGGTCAACTAGTCTAAATATAAAAATATTTATTATATTAAAAAGATGAGATAGCCAAGTTGTAAAAGATTTTACACAGAATAGTAATATATTTATTAACAAACACAAAAAATAAATAAAATTACATCGTGATTAAAACAAACATACAGTCGCTGCAATCATTTTAAGTACAATCATTTCTCCTTCGTCCGTCTGTTGCTGTGTGCGCCAGCCTTTAGGGTTACGTAGTTTTTAAATAGAGTAAATTATACGTTCGACAAATATTTTTATTTGCAAAAAATTTGTATTTGCAAAAAACTTGTTTAGCGTACAGAAAGATAGGCATACAGATGAACAAACAGAAACTAATATAAGACCCATTTCGACTTTTCTGGGTCATAAAACGTAACATTAACAAAAAATTTCACAATTGAGAGCAATGTGCATTCAAACTAGAATTGTATTCATATAGATAGTTATTCCATATGAGAAGAAATTAAAAGTTTTTAATACTACTTTTATCATATTGAATTAGTCAATTATAGTACTGTTGCCAATCAAAAGTTACTGTATGCAAGTTTAGAAAAGAAACATTTTGTTTAATTTAGGCCTATGCCAATTTGTCTTTTTTAGGAAACCTGTAAAAATCGAATGAAGTAACACAAATAAATCTTTGTATTTACTTCCTAGTGGGAAATAGGTCAGATCATGGATATGTCTAAAGGGAATGTTATAAGTTCATCAAAACAGCTGTTCTTATTCTTTTATATTTAGAATTCAATACAATAATGGTTCTGGTAGTTTGTATGGAAACCTATTACATGTTTTACCTCTTAAAAATCACTAACACCCCCCCAGAGCAACGACAAATCCATGTCAAAATTAAAAATGGATCCTAATTTATCCCACTCGATGAATAAACATTACTAAAATGTGTGTATTTACTTCCCTGTGGAAAATGGGTTAGATCATGGATATGTCTGTAGGAAATGTTTTCAGTTCTTATAAACAGCTGTACTTATTCTTTTAAATTAAAAAAAATAAAATACAATAGCTCTAGTAGTCTCTATGGAAACCTGTTTCATCTTAGAAATTGCCAACATCCTCCCAGAGCTCAGACATACCGTATCCATTTATCCATGTCAAAACCTTTTAAGAGGGATAGAAAATTGAACAATAAGAAACAGCATATTGCTATTCATTCTACGTTGTTACCATTTAATTGCAATAACTGTACACTACACACACACACACACACACACACACTTGTACACCTGTATATTGTATAAAGTATTCAGAGTTTACTTTATCCTCTAGGTTCCTAGATCCCTCTAGTTGTAATCGTCGGTTATGGGTATCCCACAATCCGAGATACAACAGAGTTTACTTTATCCTCTAGGTTCCTAGATCCCTCTAGTTGTAATCGTCGGTTATGGGTATCCCACAATCCGAGATACAACAGAGTTTACTTTATCCTCTAGGTTCCTAGATCCCTCTAGTTGTAATCGTCGGTTATGGGTATCCCACAATCCGAGATACAACAGAGTTTACTTTATCCTCTAGGTTCCTAGATCCCTCTAGTTGTAATCGTCGGTTATGGGTATCCCACAATCCGAGATACAACAGAGTTTACTTTATCCTCTAGGCTCCTAGATCCCTCTAGTTGTAATCGTCGGTTATGGGTATCCCACAATCCGAGATACAACAGAGTTTACTTTATCCTCTAGGCTCCTAGATCCCTCTAGTTGTAATCGTCGGTTATGGGTATCCCACAATCCGAGATACAACAGAGTTTACTTTATCCTCTAGGTTCCTAGATCCCTCTAGTTGTAATCGTCGGTTATGGGTATCCCACAATCCGAGATACAACAGAGTTTACTTTATCCTCTAGGCTCCTAGATCCCTCTAGTTGTAATCGTCGGTTATGGGTATCCCACAATCCGAGATACAACAGAGTTTACTTTATCCTCTAGGTTCCTAGATCCCTCTAGTTGTAATCGTCGGTTATGGGTATCCCACAATCCGAGATACAACAGAGTTTACTTTATCCTCTAGGTTCCTAGATCCCTCTAGTTGTAATCGTCGGTTATGGGTATCCCACAATCCGAGATACAACAGAGTTTACTTTATCCTCTAGGTTCCTAGATCCCTCTAGTTGTAATCGTCGGTTATGGGTATCCCACAATCCGAGATACAACAGAGTTTACTTTATCCTCTAGGTCCTAGATCCCTCTAGTTGTAATCGTCGGTTATGGGTATCCCACAATCCGAGATACAACAGAGTTTACTTTATCCTCTAGGTTCCTAGATCCCTCTAGTTGTAATCGTCGGTTATGGGTATCCCACAATCCGAGATACAACAGAGTTTACTTTATCCTCTAGGTTCCTAGATCCCTCTAGTTGTAATCGTCGGTTATGGGTATCCCACAATCCGAGATACAACAGAGTTTACTTTATCCTCTAGGTTCCTAGATCCCTCTAGTTGTAATCGTCGGTTATGGGTATCCCACAATCCGAGATACAACAGAGTTTACTTTATCCTCTAGGTTCCTAGATCCCTCTAGTTGTAATCGTCGGTTATGGGTATCCCACAATCCGAGATACAACAGAGTTTACTTTATCCTCTAGGTTCCTAGATCCCTCTAGTTGTAATCGTCGGTTATGGGTATCCCACAATCCGAGATACAACAGAGTTTACTTTATCCTCTAGGTTCCTAGATCCCTCTAGTTGTAATCGTCGGTTATGGGTATCCCACAATCCGAGATACAACAGAGTTTACTTTATCCTCTAGGTTCCTAGATCCCTCTAGTTGTAATCGTCGGTTATGGGTATCCCACAATCCGAGATACAACAGAGTTTACTTTATCCTCTAGGCTCCTAGATCCCTCTAGTTGTAATCGTCGGTTATGGGTATCCCACAATCCGAGATACAACAGAGTTTACTTTATCCTCTAGGCTCCTAGATCCCTCTAGTTGTAATCGTCGGTTATGGGTATCCCACAATCCGAGATACAACAGAGTTTACTTTATCCTCTAGGTTCCTAGATCCCTCTAGTTGTAATCGTCGGTTATGGGTATCCCACAATCCGAGATACAACAGAGTTTACTTTATCCTCTAGGCTCCTAGATCCCTCTAGTTGTAATCGTCGGTTATGGGTATCCCACAATCCGAGATACAACAGAGTTTACTTTATCCTCTAGGTTCCTAGATCCCTCTAGTTGTAATCGTCGGTTATGGGTATCCCACAATCCGAGATACAACAGAGTTTACTTTATCCTCTAGGTTCCTAGATCCCTCTAGTTGTAATCGTCGGTTATGGGTATCCCACAATCCGAGATACAACAGAGTTTACTTTATCCTCTAGGTTCCTAGATCCCTCTAGTTGTAATCGTCGGTTATGGGTATCCCACAATCCGAGATACAACAGAGTTTACTTTATCCTCTAGGTTCCTAGATCCCTCTAGTTGTAATCGTCGGTTATGGGTATCCCACAATCCGAGATACAACAGAGTTTACTTTATCCTCTAGGTTCCTAGATCCCTCTAGTTGTAATCGTCGGTTATGGGTATCCCACAATCCGAGATACAACAGAGTTTACTTTATCCTCTAGGTTCCTAGATCCCTCTAGTTGTAATCGTCGGTTATGGGTATCCCACAATCCGAGATACAACAGAGTTTACTTTATCCTCTAGGTTCCTAGATCCCTCTAGTTGTAATCGTCGGTTATGGGTATCCCACAATCCGAGATACAACAGAGTTTACTTTATCCTCTAGGTTCCTAGATCCCTCTAGTTGTAATCGTCGGTTATGGGTATCCCACAATCCGAGATACAACAGAGTTTACTTTATCCTCTAGGTTCCTAGATCCCTCTAGTTGTAATCGTCGGTTATGGGTATCCCACAATCCGAGATACAACAGAGTTTACTTTATCCTCTAGGCTCCTAGATCCCTCTAGTTGTAATCGTCGGTTATGGGTATCCCACAATCCGAGATACAACAGAGTTTACTTTATCCTCTAGGTTCCTAGATCCCTCTAGTTGTAATCGTCGGTTATGGGTATCCCACAATCCGAGATACAACAGAGTTTACTTTATCCTCTAGGTTCCTAGATCCCTCTAGTTGTAATCGTCGGTTATGGGTATCCCACAATCCGAGATACAACAGAGTTTACTTTATCCTCTAGGTTCCTAGATCCCTCTAGTTGTAATCGTCGGTTATGGGTATCCCACAATCCGAGATACAACAGAGTTTACTTTATCCTCTAGGTTCCTAGATCCCTCTAGTTGTAATCGTCGGTTATGGGTATCCCACAATCCGAGATACAACAGAGTTTACTTTATCCTCTAGGTTCCTAGATCCCTCTAGTTGTAATCGTCGGTTATGGGTATCCCACAATCCGAGATACAACAGAGTTTACTTTATCCTCTAGGTTCCTAGATCCCTCTAGTTGTAATCGTCGGTTATGGGTATCCCACAATCCGAGATACAACAGAGTTTACTTTATCCTCTAGGCTCCTAGATCCCTCTAGTTGTAATCGTCGGTTATGGGTATCCCACAATCCGAGATACAACAGAGTTTACTTTATCCTCTAGGCTCCTAGATCCCTCTAGTTGTAATCGTCGGTTATGGGTATCCCACAATCCGAGATACAACAGAGTTTACTTTATCCTCTAGGTTCCTAGATCCCTCTAGTTGTAATCGTCGGTTATGGGTATCCCACAATCCGAGATACAACAGAGTTTACTTTATCCTCTAGGTTCCTAGATCCCTCTAGTTGTAATCGTCGGTTATGGGTATCCCACAATCCGAGATACAACAGAGTTTATTTTGTAATCGTCGGTTATGGGTAAAAAATTTATAATGACAATCCGAGATAAATAATTATCCAGTCACTATACCTCACAGTTAATATTGCCGTTTAAAAGATTTTTTTATATGTCTCGGAATAAATAGGAATTTTTTTAGTGAACCATTATTTTTGTAAAAGTTTATTTTTGTCACTTTTGTAATAAAGTTCAAAATATAAATAAATTTACCGTTTACGAGGTTAAACGATTAAAATGGAAGAGTAAAAAGGATTATATAGGGAAGATTATATAGAACAGTAAATGAGAGTAACTGAAATCGTGTATTTATATAGAAAAACGACGAAGCCATGTGAATATCTTATACAGACTGTATAAGATATTCAGGGAGCATATGTTGTACAATGGATATGCAAAGATAGAAAATGGATTGTTTGACACATCCTAAAAGTTGTGAAACACGTTGTTAGATTATTTCCCTATAATTTTAATGCAGTTGTAAAATTGTAAAATCAAGTCCACGGGCACGAAAACTGAAAAAAGAATAATTTCTTTAGTGGTTTCATACAAAATCATTTCTGACCCGGTATGAATACACAGTCATTTCTTAAATAACTTTTGAGCACTTGAATATAGTTTTTAATTACAAAGCTAGGAACATACACACTAATTTTCGTATGTTGTATTTTATGTTGTTTAAAAACATAATCGGTATCAATGGATTTACACATACTCTCTCTCCATCAAGTAAATTAAAAGACTTTAATTAAAACCCTTTAATAAAACTATCATATTTTTAATGTTTATGTAAATACCATTTTAAAATGTATACCCTATTGTTTAAAATAATCATCTAAATGAAAACCAGTTAAATGAGCGTTGGAATTTGATGGGCCCATAACCACCCCAACCCTCCTCCCTCCCAAGATACAGTAATACTAATCTCTTTTAATGAGTTTTGTTGGGTGAAGTGACTTTACAATGCATACCCAGTTTCATGGAACTATGTGATAAATAAGGAAGAAATTGATTTTTTAAATTCTCTATAAGGAAACATTTTGCGCTCTCAGACAACGTACTACGTAACACGGGCAAAAATTAGAATTTTCTCTGAAACTGTTAGTCGTACGTAGACTAACGATTCAAATACTTCAAATGATTAAAATACAATCTAATATTTGTTTAGGTTCTTAAGCTTTAGTTTTGATTGTCAAATTAATTATTTATTTTTGAACTATCGTATCGTTATTGTCCTACAAATAAAACAGTTGTTAACATTTAAAAGCCTATAACTTTTGAACTATTTGTTTTACAGACTACCGTATGGGTGGTGTCATATTATTTAGAACCTTAGTAACTATAAAACAATTTTAATCAAAATCGTTATAGAGCGGATTTTGAGAAAATTAGTTTTAAATTATTTTAAACTAGTTGTAAACAACCATTAAAACAGTCTGGAGATATTGCCAAAGAACACACGTTTACCTAATTTCATAAAAATTGGACGATCTCGGAGTACACAGACAGGCATCAGTCCGAAAACCACTTTTTAGGGTTCAGGGAGCCTTAAAATACACTAATATTCACTCTCAAGTCGAATTCAAATATTTTGAAGAAAACTATACTTTCTCCACCTTATCTATGTAAATCTTCTCAGAAAGATGTGTTTTCGACGTGCATATTTACTAGGGTCGTACTTTTTGAGTGGGTTCACCGTCGTTGGTAGCTCTGTTTCCTGTCGCCTGGAGCGCTCCGGCCGCCCAGCGGACATCACCGGCACCACTACACTGTAGGCCTACACTCCCGCTCAGATTTACTTCGACCGTAGCGCGAACGTGAACGATAACATGTGTGTCAAATCTGTATTTGACGGACCTCGATGACCGTGCAAGGTTTAGTGTGATGTAGTGAGTGCGGTAGCTGGAATATTTACCAGATGCCTTTTGGATATAACATTTTTTCAGGTAATACTACCTTTACTATAATATAAAAATTATTGTACGTTTGTGAGAGTGAAACGCCAGAAACAAATAATTTAGGTGATAGTAAATTTTTCTTAGATATTTTACTGATTTTATTGGCATTCAAACATGGGGTTTCATTAGGGTTAATATATTTATTTGAAATTTGGAATCCTAAACGTTTAAATATCTGATCATATCTATGTCGTACATTGATAAGCTTATAGTGAGGAGTTTAACTAAAATTATATATAAATTCATATGTTAATCACATTTTCCTATCGCCCTCCAAACTGCTTCTTATAATTAATTGTCTGTTTTTAAGAAATTAGTCGTTATTTATCTCTGATTGCGTTCAAATATTTGATACACCCCACAAACAACGTTTAAAATTGCTTTCTGAAATAAACCATAAATTTCGGAAATATCAACCAGATATAGCCTAATAATTATAAAGTAATCGGTTGAGGATTTCGCCGTCAATGCCGGCCGGCAGAGGACATAAGTCGTACAATGATGGACTTGCAATACAGACGAATGATTGATCAGTATGCCACATTTCGCCGTCAATGCTGGCCGGCAGAGGGCACAAGTCGTACAATGATGGACTGGCAATACAGACGAATGATTGATCAGTATGCCACATTTCGCCGTCAATGCTGGCCGGCAGAGGGCACAAGTCGTACAATGATGGACTTGCAATACAGACGAATGATTGATCAGTATGCCACATTTCGCCGTCAATGCTGGCCGGCAGAGGACATAAGTCGTACAATGATGGACTTGCAATACAGACGAATGATTGATCAGTATGCCACATTTCGCCGTCAATGCTGGCCGGCAGAAGAAATAAGTCGTACAATGATGGACTTGCAATACAGACGAATGATTGATCAGTATGCCACATTTCGCCGTCAATGCTGGCCGGCAGAAGAAATAAGTCGTACAATGATGGACTTGCAATACAGACGAATGATTGATCAGTATGCCACATTTCGCCGTCAATGCTGGCCGGCAGAAGAAATAAGTCGTACAATGATGGACTTGCAATACAGACGAATGATTGATCAGTATGCCACATTTCGCCGTCAATGCTGGCCGGCAGAGGACATAAGTCGTACAATGATGGACTTGCAATACAGACGAATGATTGATCAGTATGCCACATTTCGCCGTCAATGCTGGCCGGCAGAGGACATAAGTCGTACAATGATGGACTTGCAATACAGACGAATGATTGATCAGTATGCCACATTTCGCCGTCAATGCTGGCCGGCAGAGGACATAAGTCGTACAATGATGGACTTGCAATACAGACGAATGATTGATCAGTATGCCACATTTCGCCCTCAATGCTGGCCGGCAGAGGGCACATGTCGTACAATGATGGACTTGCAATACAGACGAGTGATTGATCAGTATGCCACATTTCGTCATACGCAAATCGCAGAGAGCGTTTCTAATCGTCCGTTTTTGAGTGGTGTATCGTGTATGAGTAATTCCGTATTGGGTTTGGTGTGGTTAATGGTTTTATGGAAAAAGGTGTTTACCACGAACAGTGTTAAAAGTGACAGCCCTTGTATCTCTATTCAATTTGCAACATGTAATGAATAACGCCTAACATATGAACATATATAATTGGAGGTTTTACAAAAAGGAAATATTATTTTATAGACGGGAAAGATGTGAATGTATTCGTCGACCTACTAGTACAAAACTTAATTAGTAAATTGATAATACACATTTCTGGGAGCGATTCTAAACTATTATAAACGCGGGGATTATTATACAATATACATTGTACACTCATAGAAACAGAAACACGAGATAGGTCATTAAAAATATATACACTCTTTTGGATTGTGTTATTAGCCTTAACCTGAGTTTCAAAAAATCTTGCTTGAGCAACGTGTTTTACAACATTTTATCATTATTTTAAGAAGTTTGTATGTTTTGCACGTTGGTATATTGTTGCAACGTTTCAATCGTTCTGGACCCGACGATCCGTGAAAATGGCCTCTGCACATGCAGGATGATGAAGGGTCTGGTAATTAAATCGTTGGCAAGCGGAAGGCTGGCTGCGAGGTGGTGGCGTGCTACGAGTTCGTAACCAACTGCCTACTATGTTTACCTAATAACCGAGGTGGGCTGATTACACGTTCGGCCGGGGTAATGTCACGCGACGCTCCGGAAGACCGGAGATGTTGGCGATCTCTGTGGATGTTCCCTGACATTTGATCTAGATTATAAACTTTTGCCGCTTGTGATGCATCCGTTGGACCTGGTATTGTCACGCCGCACGCGACACTACGGCGAGACGGAGATATTGGCGATCTCTGTGGATGTTGCCTGACATTTGATCTAGATTATAAACTTCTTGCCGCTTGTGATGCATCCGTTGGACCTGGTATTGTCACGCCGCACGCGACACTACGGAGAGACGGAGATATTGGCGATCTCTGTGGATGTTGCCTGACATTTGATCTAGATTATAAACTTCTTGCCGCTTGTGATGCATGCGTTGGACCTGGTATTGTCACGCCGCACACGACACTACGGTGAGACGGAGATATTGGCGATCTCTGTGGATGTTCCCTGACATTTGATCTAGATTATAAACTTCTTGCCGCTTGTGATGCATCCGTTGACCTGATATTGTCACGCCGCACGCGACACTCCCGCGAGTAGATGTTGCTGGACGTTTGATAACCTCTTACGTCTTGTGATACATCTGTTGGACCTGTTGTTGTTGACACGCGACACTCCGGCGAGACAGAGATATTGGCGATCTCTGTGGATGTTGCCTGACATTTGATCTAGACTATAAACTGCTTGTATCTTGTGGTGCATTCGTTGGGCCTGGTATTGTCACCGCACGCGACACTCCCACGAGTAGATGTTGCTGGACGTTTGATAAACTCTTACGACCGTATTGTGATACATCTGTTGGACCTGTTGTTGATGTCACGCTACACTGGCGGCTCTGGCCAGCCGGAGATGTTGGCGAGCTCTTTTGTTGTTGCGAATAGTTAAATCAATTCATTAAAAATGTTTTGTTTGAGATTTTTCTACTGTGAAATTATTTTTTTTTTAGTTTTGTATATAAGGTAAGAAAAACAGTTATACAGAAGTGGCATGATATAATTCGAAGATCATGAAATATTAATTGTTAACAAGGCGTTGAAAAGGGTGAGCGTGGCGCTGACTTCTTGACCATCCGCGTGACTCATGTGACCTTGACCAATGGCGGGGCGGGTTAAGCAATGACATCATTTCTTAGCACGGGCGTTCTGTCTACAGTATTTAAAGGGTGGTGTAATCAACCCAGATCAAGTTCAAGTTTAATCTCTAATCAATAAACAATGATTGGCGATTATTAATCTTTTTACATGCATAAGACATGACATGAGTTGTTATAACTGTACATGCTACCGCCCCGATAACTTTCCCTTCTGAACAGTCTGGGATGGAGGAGAGAACCGAGAACCACCACTTAATTAATTACGGGCGGACTGTACTGGAATCCGGAGAAGTGGTTTGCTCTATTATTATGTTGTTCAAACTTCTGACGAAATTACTCGATTCTATTTCCAAAAACTTTCATCGTTTCTGGCCAAAGAATTATTGTGTAAAGATTTTCTTTACAAATTCTGAGACACGCAAGTATGGAAAATGTCGTGTTGTATTGTGTGGAACCTTCTATTCATGTTCTATCGTGTATATATATATATATATATATATATATATATATATATATATATATATATTACAGGACTTTGACGTGGATGGAAAGTTTCAGGACGTATTAGTTATTACAGGCAAAATGGATAGCAGGTAGTCTAGTTTACTTCCCAGACTTAAGAGGGCTAACTCATTGTTCCGGTTGTTGTTGTTCGGTCCACACAGGAGGTGGCTCTGTTTCCCAACCGACCAGCTGGCAGGTGTTTTATCAGCTGGGGAACCATCAGGACATAGGTTCTATGGTAATTTTAAACGTTGAGAGTAATAGCCAAATACATGCATAATAGATGCCACGATTATTTGTGGTCTATCACCTAATTTCTAACTGATTTAATCAGCGTTTAAAGCTTCTCTGATTCTATTTTTTACAATAATACTGATATATATATATATATTATTTTATTTAATCGAAATTTCCCCATTAGGAGAGCGATTGAACTTAAATACATGATTTTAATTTTGAACGTTTTCCCTCTCCTTTATATATATATATATATATATATATATATATATATATATATATATATATATATCAGTTGAAAGAAGGAAGCAGTTAACACATTGTCAGTGTCGTCTCGTACTACGTTGAGAACCAAAAGATAAATGTTCCCTCTAAACCCTTCAAAGGTCCGGATCCGGGTGGCGGGAACTAACAAGAAGGTGGCATGAGAGACTTCCTGAGTACGGCGGGGAGGTATACCCTGGCCCTACAACCACCCCAGCGTTGAACTACGGTGTAGGTCTGATGGTTGGTGAAAATCTACAATCAGTTTCATACATTTAATTTTCATTGATTTATAAAAATTAACCTTATGATTCTTACACAAAATCCTAAATAGTAGATTATCATATGGCAGAGAATTTCAAGATCATTTGATTGGTTAACAAATTCTGATATGTTTAGTATTTAAATCGAAATGTATAACGCATATTTCTTAATCACTATGACGTAACATAAACTCTTTAAATTAAATAATTAGGAAAGTCATCAACTCAAACTTTACGGTTCGCTCCGCTTTGTTCTTTTATGAAACTGCTGTACCGGTAGGCCTACCGCCCAACCTGGCAAATCGGTCGACTGTATTGTAGCCTTCAGCCATCAAAGGACGACTGTTTCACCTTCGGAAGTATTTATGGTTTCAAACCTTCTGTCTGTGTATTTGTCCTCGCCTGTCTTCTATTTATCATCCCTTATTGTGGACCCATGAGTAAACCTGTCAACCTCTCTTCGCTTCGTCTGTTTTGTAGATTTTTTTCGTTTTTACATTTAAATAAGGCGTTTTTATATGTTATTTATGTGTTTTATTTACTATCCATTATTTATGAGTGCGAAGGTCATATAATGTATATTTTAAGTGTTATTAGACTAAGACTGTTGAAGTTAAATGAAATAATGGCCAAATTCGTGTAATTTAACTACGCAAAATGACCTAAAATATTTTCAGTCATGTCACACAAGGATTTGGAGAGACTAACACTTCTTCTTCTGTTAGTAGTGTAGTATTTCAGTCGGACGCTAATGCCACGCAAATGAGATGACCACCATATAACCACTAAAGACTAAATAAACTAAATAAACGAACACTAAACAAATCATTACGGACAATGATTGAAGAAATTTTTATTACAACTTCCCTTGTTCTAAAATACACGGAATAGTTTGGAGTTTGTTGAATGTTCTTCTGGTTCCTTGTTTAGAACCAAGGACATGCATACCTTGATATTTCGGTATCCCACCAGGCACCAGAGAATTATAACAGGATTACGATAGCAAAGTTGAGTTGTAGAATTGGATGTTTTTGTTAAATTACAATTTCAGTAATAAACTGAACTCTACTAAACAAACTTTAAACTTATATATACTAAACTAGTATAATATATAACGAGTAAACTTTATATATACAGGTACCATGAATTTTAAGGAAAGTATTAGAAAATGTACTGCTAAGTATACGAGCACTGTATAACAGGGAGTCTCTACTCACTACATTAATGTTTTGCTGTTGATTCTACTTACAAAAAGGAACAAAAAATGTTACAAGTCCATATCATATATAAACCGTATAGTTGTCATCGCGCATTTTACGATTAAAAAAATTCATGACTTGTTCCATTGGTTTTACGATAGAATGCAAACTATTTTAGTTACGACATGGACAGCTCCATTTGAAAAAGCGTTAAATGTACTATAAGTTACACATAGTACTTGATAATCTCTTAAAAAATATTTGTACTGAAATTTCCCAAACAAATTTAAGCTTATTAAAACAACTAAAATATTACTTAAGGCCTGTACACACCGAAGCGATACTTTATAGCTGGGGCGACGCGATGCAATGCCCTAGAATGTATCTGCGATACTTGGGCGATAATATCGCAGCGGGACCAGGGGCTCCCACACCGGAGCGATACTTTATAGCTGGGGCGACGCGATACCATGCCCTAGAATGTATCTGCGATACTTGGGCGATAATATCGCAGCGGGACCAGGGGCTCCCACACCGGAGCGATACTTTATAGCTGGGGCGACGCGATACCATGCCCTAGAATGTATCTGCGATACTTGGGCGATAATATCGCAGCGGGACCAGGGGCTCCCACACCGGAGCGATACTTTATAGCTGGGGCGACGCGATACCATGCCCTAGAATGTATCTGCGATACTTGGGCGATAATATCGCAGCGGGACCAGGGGCTCCCACACCGGAGCGATACTTTATAGCTGGGGCGACGCGATACCATGCCCTAGAATGTATCTGCGATACTTGGGCGATAATATCGCAGCGGGACCAGGGGCTCCCACACCGGAGCGATACTTTATAGCTGGGGCGACGCGATACCATGCCCTAGAATGTATCTGCGATACTTGGGCGATAATATCGCAGCGGGACCAGGGGCTCCCACACCGGAGCGATACTTTATAGCTGGGGCGACGCGATACCATGCCCTAGAATGTATCTGCGATACTTGGGCGATAATATCGCAGCGGGACCAGGGGCTCCCACACCGGAGCGATACTTTATAGCTGGGGCGACGCGATACCATGCCCTAGAATGTATCTGCGATACTTGGGCGATAATATCGCAGCGGGACCAGGGGCTCCCACACCGAAGCGATAATTTATCGCTTGGGCGACGCGATACCATGCCCTAGAATGTATCTGCGATACTTGGGCGATAATATCGCAGCGGGACCAGGGGCTCCCACACCGGAGCGATACTTTATAGCTGGGGCGACGCGATACCATGCCCTAGAATGTATCTGCGATACTTGGGCGATAATATCGCAGCGGGACATGGTGCTCCCACACCGGAGCGATACTTTATAGCTGGGGCGACGCGATACCATGCCCTAGAATGTATCTGCGATACTTGGGCGATAATATCGCAGCGGGACCAGGGGCTCCCACACCGATAATATATATAGGGATAGAATATAGATAATAATATTCTAGGGCATGGTATACTTTTATACTTTTAAAAGTATTAAAAGTATAAAAGTATACCATGCCCTAGAATGTATCTGCGATACTTGGGCGATAATATCGCAGCGGGACCAGGGGCTCCCACACCGGAGCGATACTTTATCGCTGGGGCGACGCGATACCATGCCCTAGAATGTATCTGCGATACTTGGGCGATAATATTGCAGCGGGACCAGGGGCTCCCACACCGGAGCGATACTTTATAGCTGGGGCGACGCGATACCATGCCCTAGAATGTATCTGCGATACTTGGGCGATAATATCGCAGCGGGACCAGGGGCTCCCACACCGGAGCGATACTTTATCGCTGGGGCGACGCGATACCATGCCCTAGAATGTATCTGCGATACTTGGGCGATAATATTGCAGCGGGACCAGGGGCTCCCACACCGGGGCGGAAAACCAGTACCTCTCAGGGGAGCTTTCATCCAACCATAAAATATAGGAAATCTGAAATGAGAAAACCTATATGTATTCTAAATATTCATATTTATCATTGTTCACAATAAAACAAAAACGTTAAAGTTTTATACACTTATTAACTGGGAGAGTAATTGAACAAGTTTATTTTTTATCCTGGCTTTCTGTTTGGTAAATGCTGCTACCAAGCTATTGAGGTCGATGTTCTGTGCAATCTCTTTTTTAATAAAAATCGGTGCTAGGACCAATATCTGTTGGGTCATAGATGACCATAGATATTTTTTTTATGATTTTGAGCTTTAAGAAGCATCCCACACCTGATTCTACTGAGTCGGGTAGTGTATGTATCCTTCAATTATTAAGAATAAAGTTTTTTAGCGAATTTCCCATAGGGAAGAAGCTATTACCGTAGGTCTCATGGCGAGACCTAAGCCCGAGACCATGTTATTTTTTCTTCTTTAGGTGCCCAGAGTCCAAAAACAATAGTCGTTAAAATTTATATATATATATATATATATATATATATATATATATATATACATATATATATATATATGTATATATATATATGTGTTTGTGAACACGATAACTCTCGTAAAAATGGTCCGATCGAAACCAAATTTGGTAGAGACGTGTATTCCTACAAACGCTCGGACGAATTCGTAAACCAGACATATCGGTCAATGGGAACGGGTAGTTTGGGGGGGTTTTGTACCCCAAAATGGTTTTTTGTGTTTTTCACATGTAATTTTAAAAAATTTATAATTTTATATTTTACCATTGGAATCAGCTTAAAAAACTACACAATTAAGTTCCTTAAAGTTTTTCTCTATCTCCAATGGTTACCGAGATATTAAAAAATCTAAACACAGTATGTTGTGTTTAGCATTGTTGTGTTTAACATTGGGCTCCAATGTTAATCTTATGGAGGACAAGGAAAAATTAATATTTCCCATATTAATCAAGATTTTTGGATAAAACTTGATATTTTGCTTCATGTGGTTGAGGTCTATCTATTTATGCTTAAAAATCATAGTTTATGTGTTTATCATGGCAGCAAACCTGCATATTCTTTCCCCATATTAATCATATAGTGAATAGGCAAACTCCTTTATTTATGGACAGATGTTGATGAAAGCTTATATAAATACTAAAATACCCCCGTCGCAGCAGACCTGCGTACTCAGCGAATTTCCAAATCAATTAAAAATAATAAAATAATATATGACAAGTTTTATAAAAATCTGTCCATAAACATGAGAATTATTTGCCTATTCTCCATAAGATTAACATGGGAAAGAGTGTGCAGGTTTGCTGCTGTGAGGAACACTGAAATTAGGCATTTCTACCATAAATAATTTTTATCTTAACATTTATACCAACTTTCATCAACATCTGTCCTTAAATAAAGGAGTTTGCCTATTCCCTATATGATTATTATGGGAAAAGAGTATGCAGGTTTGCTGCAATGATAAACACATAAACTATGATTTTTAAGCATAAATGGATAGATCTAAACCAGATTAAGCTAAATATCAAGTTTTATCCAAAAATATTCATTAATATGGGAAATATTAATTTTTCCCTATCCTCCATAATATTAACATTGGAGCCCCACAATACAACGTACTGTGTTTAGATTTTTTAATATCTCGGTAACCGTTGGAGATAGAGAAAAACTTTAAGGATCTTAATTTTGTAGTTTTTTAAGCTGATTCCAATGGTGAAATATAAAATTAGAAATTTTTTAAAATTACATGTGAAAACGCAAAAACCCCATTTTGGGGTACAAAACCCCCCCAACCTACCCGTTCCCATGGACCGATATGTCTGGTTTACGAATTCGTCCGAGCATTTGTAGGAATACACGTCTCTACCAAATTTAGTCTTGATCGGACCATTTTTACGAGAGTTATCGTGTTCACAGACACACACACACACATACATATATATATATATATATATATATATATATATATATATATATATATATATATATATATATAAATTTTAACGACTATTGTTTTTGGACTCTGGGCACCTAAAGAAGAAAAAATAGCATGGTCCCGGGCTTAAGTCTCACCATGAGACCTACGGTAATAGCTTCTTCCCTATGGGAAATTCGCTAAAAATTAATTGTTTACGCTAGAAACACCTACTTTGAGCGTTCCTCACAG
The DNA here is from genome assembly GCA_023375725.1 of Nephotettix cincticeps. Taxonomy (NCBI): domain Eukaryota; kingdom Metazoa; phylum Arthropoda; class Insecta; order Hemiptera; family Cicadellidae; genus Nephotettix; species Nephotettix cincticeps. Next base: position 72,881,524 of record CM041791.1, read on the forward strand.
CAGCAAACCTGCATACTCTTTCCCATGTTAATCTATGGAGAGTAGGCAAATAATACTCATATTTATTGACAGATAATGATCAAACTATATTATTATTGTATTATTATGTTATTGATTTGGAAATTCGCTGAGTACGCAGGTCTGCTGTGACGGGGGTATTATTTCATGCAGATGTTCTAACACAATTTAGTGCCAACAAATTATACTAGTGTAATGTGTAATGGTATACTCTTTCCCATGTTAATCTTATGAAGAATAGGCAAATAACTAACTCATATACTCGTATTTATCAACAGATATTGATAAAACTTGACATATAATATTATTATCACATTATTGATTTGGAAATTTGCTGATTACGCCCGTCTGCTGCGACGGGGGTATTTTAATTGCCATGTCATTTATTTATCAGGAATATGTTGACATAATAGTGGTCAACAATCCCGTAAGTTTGTGATAATAGTGGACAAAAGTCGTCGTGAATTCAATCGCCGCTATCCCAACACAAGACTTCCGAATAAACGAACATTTGCCAACATTCATCGCTGCTTGCGTGAAAATGGAAGATTTGCTACCAATATTCAATTGGTTGAGAATGTTATTCAAGACGTAGGAGTGAAGAAGCAGTTTTTAATAGCTTTTCCAGAGACCCGGGTACAGTACAATGTCAGTTGTTTGTGAGTTTGGAGTTTTCCAATCATACATTAGTAGACTTGTATGTAAAGAAAGCTACATCATGGCCATTTTATTCCAGTGCAAGCTTTAGAATCAAGAGAGTTCCTCTGAGAGTTTAGTTCTGCCGTTTATTCCTTAAGTGATCATCGTGATGTCATCAAGAACATTTTGTTGACAGATGAGTCAACATTCGCTCATGATTTTTAACATAAACAACGATTATTATTATGCTGCAGAAAATCCCCACCATATGGATGAATTATTCTCATTACGTAAGGTTCCAACATAAACGTTTAGATTGGACTTATTGGAAGCCAGCTCATAGACCTCCTACCAACCTCGACCTACCAAGAGTCTTAAATGTCATTCAATACTTGTAACTGAAACCTTACCATTGCTGCTTGGATACTTGCCGTTGGAATTATGTCAGCGCATCGTTTTCCAAGCAGATGGCACACTCACACACTTCAATGTTGAGGTCCGTCAGCACATCAGTACTTCTTTTGACTTTTGGATCGGAAGAGGAGGAACCATCGCTTGGTCCTTACTGTCTCCAGACTTTACACCCCTCGATTACTTTGTTTGGGGTCAATTCAAGCAACAAGTTTATCGCACACCAGTTCAAAATATAGAAGCGTTAAGGAATATAATGTTGAACTAACTTGAACTACTGTTTAACTAACCATACGCCTGTGTGTATTTTAATCCTTTTCAAATAATGTAATTGTTCAGTCGTATTTTAATCAAACAGTGTTATTTTTCAATGATAATTTCAGGTGTATTATGTAATCATTGCAAAATAAAAACATGCTGATCAGCTTGTTTATACTTCAAAGATGATTTTAAATAAGAAACATAAATATAACTTTAAAGTAATAGTCGTATGTGACCTTTTCCTATTACAATATTTGGGGTTTGTTGTAATCATCTAAAATACCGTCGCAGCAAAAAATTAAATAACGAGCGTAAAAAAATTCATTACATTAAGTAAGAGCTAATTCTGGCATTCCGTAAATTCGGCCTGGGCCGTGAGGATTTTTAAGGTTGCACTGTAGTTGAATTCTATCATCAAACTAATGGATTAAAAAAAAAAACATCCATACGGTTAAATAAGAAATGGATTAATAAAAATTTTTGTTCTTTTGTGATAAAGGTAATCGTGAATTAACAAAAATATCTTTCTTCAATTTCATAACAAAATATAATTTCTTTACTCACATTCTCTAGGAGCAACAGCAATACGATGATATTATCGCAAGTCATCGCATCAGGACAATGACCACTGCAACGATCATCGCCGAGCGATGATCGTCCACCGATAATCGTTCAACGACCATCGTTCCAGCCGCACCAGTGACAACGGACCTTTAAGGAATATAATGTTGAACATTTGTTCGATTCTACATGATGAACTAAACTTGAAGGCCACTGTGAAAGAATTCAGGAAAATATATTCCATATACGTCATGTGTGTATTTTGAAAATCTCCTCAAATGATAAAATTACTTCAAATCCGAACCGTCGTGTTAATTTTTTTTCAATTTCTGTTCATTTTAATAAAACAATTTCTGCAAATGATTATTGAGTTATTTGTACAAAAAACTATGCTGATCACAGCTTGTTTACTTCCCAATCAGCTGACTTAGTCAAAATATTCGGCTAATGAAGAAAATAATAACGGCTGAAGTAATAGTGACGTATGTGACCAAATGTAAGTCTACATATTTGGCGGGTTTGTTGCCGTCGCCGTCAGTTGCCGCGGCGAAATTACCGTCGCAGCAGAAGCCGCCCAATGTGCAACGAGCGTATTATTTCAAATTCATTACATTTTAAACGGGTTCTAGCTAATCTGGCATTTCCGTAAATTCGGCCTGCCGGCCGTGAGGATTATTAAGGTTGCACTGTAGTTTGAATTCTATCATCAAACTAATGGATTAAATAAAAAAACAAAATGCACTATGACAGCCATACGGTTAAAATAAGAAATGGATTAATAAAAATTTTTTTGTTCCTTTTTGTAAGTAGAATCAACAGGTAAAATTAATGTAATGGATCATGACATAGTATTTCACCCCGCATTCATCACATAGTATAAATTATCTTTACTCGAACCATTTCTCTACGGAGGAAAGCAATACGATGATCGGTTGGCGCGGGAGCGGTAGTGGGCACCAGGCGCACGACCGGAAGTAAATTGCCCGAGGCGAGGAGTCGTGATTATAGAACCAGTGACTTCCGGCGTAAACCATCAGTGATGACGGGTCAATCCGGTCACCATACACATCCGGACATTTGATGCCTTTGGATTAGGAAGAAAACTGCCTCGCATTAGCGAAATATTCATTGGCCTGGGACGAGATGAAAATCTACCAGTATCAAAACAAGAGGCTTGGGGATGAGGGTGCTACAACTGTCGAGTAGTCGTATTGTACACAACTTTCACAATTGCGTATAATAGTACCTGTTACATCACCTCTCTGGACTAGATGCCTAGTACCGGGCCAGGGGGAACGTGAATGTCGTATTGCTCTTAACATAATTTACACAATACAACATAACAGCGCCTGGTTCATCATCACTTTGGCCTGAAAGTCATATACAGGGTCTAGCGTTGTTGCTTGGGAACAGGAATGTCGTAATATTCCTAACAAAACTTGCACAACTCAGAATAAAAGTATCCGTAACATCGCCAAACTGGCTTGAAAGTTTTGTACAGAGTCTAGCATTGTACCTGGGGAAGAGACTATCATATTATCCTCAACAAAACTTGACAACTCAGCACAAGAGTATCCGTAACATCGCCACACTGGCATAAGAGTATCCGTAACATCGCCACACTGGTCTGGAAGTATTGTACATGGTCTAGCATTGTTACTTGGGGACGAGAATATCGTATTATTCCCAACAAAACTTGCACAACTCAGCATAAGAGTATCCGTAGCATCGCCACACTGGTCTGGAAGTCTTGTACATGGTCTAGCACTGTACCTGGGGACGAGACTATCATATTATTCTCAACAAAACTTGCACAACTCAGCATAAGAGTATCCGTAACATCGCCACACTGGTCTGGAAGCCTTTGTACAGGGTCTAGCACTGTACCTGGTGACGACACTATCGTATTATTCTCAACAAAACTTGCACAACTCAGCATAAGAGTATCCGTAACATCGCTATACCGGCCTGGAAGCCTTTGTACAGGGTCTAGCACTGTACCTGGTGACGAGACTATCATATTATTCCCAACAAAACTTGCACAACTCAGCATAAGAGTATCCGTAACATCGCCATACCGGCCTGGAAGCCTTTGTACAGGGTCTAGCACTGTACCTGGTGACGAGACTATCATATTATTCCCAACAAAACTTGCACAACTCAGCATAAGAGTATCCGTAACATCGCCACACTGGCTTGGAAGCCTTTCTACAGGGTCTAGCACTGTACCTGGTGACGAGACTATCATATTATTCTCAACAAAACTTGCACAAGTCAGCATAAGAGTATCCGTAACATCGCCACACTGGTCTGGAAGCCTTTGTACAGGGTCTAGCACTGTACCTGGGGACGAAACTATCGTATTATTCTCAACAAAACTTGTGAGTGTCTTGTATCACTACTCTAAGAGTATTTTACATATAAGGCCTATTTGGTTCAATTCTACATTTTTGTGGAGACAATATTGTTTTCATCTATTAGTTATTTTTATGGAATGTCTTTGCAATTAGTATATTCTTGCCAAATTTAAAATTTTATTTACATAAACCGTCTAACAGAACTTTGAAAGTTACAGGCTTAATATGATTGTGTTATAAATAGGGCAAGTACTTCAGAAGTCGGTGTTTTTATTTAATTTTCCAAATCACCTGTAGTAGAAACTACAATATCGATATTGATTGAATTCATCTGCCTATAATCTAAAATCCTTTAACAAAGAATTATTTTTATTATTATTATTATATCATAGTTTAATATAATAGACTAATATCACTAATATCATAGACTAATAGTGTCTTCATAAAAATGATCTTTCTCACTGGCTTTCTACAAGGTGGAATACTTCAGTTGAACTAGGGACCTGAATATGCTGGTAACATTTAGTGCGATTTTTATTTTTGAAATCAACGGATTAGGAAAGCAAAAGGAGAAATCCGTTTAGCTGTGGCGGAAATTGGTAATAAGAAGAACAGGTTGGGCGAGTGAGTGAGGATGCGGAGGAGGACACTTGGCCGAGACTCCGAGACGCCTTGAGGATGCCAGGCTTGACTGACACGCGTACAGTATTGCGTGGACAGAGCTTTTACCCTATTCAATTGAGGATGCGGAGGAGGACACTTGGCCGAGACTCCGAGACGCCTTGAGGATGCCAGGCTTGACTGACACGCGTACAGTATTGCGTGGACAGAGCTTTTACCCTATTCAATTGAGGATGAGGAGGAGGACACTTGGCCGAGACTCCGAGACGCCTTGAGGATGCCAGGCTTGACTGACACGCGTACAGTATTGCGTGGACAGAGCTTTTACCCTATTCAATTGAGGATGCGGAGGAGGACACTTGGCCGAGACTCCGAGACGCCTTGAGGATGCCAGGCTTGACTGACACGCGTACAGTATTGCGTGGACAGAGCTTTTACCCTATTCAATTGAGGATGAGGAGGAGGACACTTGGCCGAGACTCCGAGACGCCTTGAGGATGCCAGGCTTGACTGACACGCGTACAGTATTGCGTGGACAGAGCTTTTACCCTATTCAATTTAAAAATTTCTTAACTACATACAACTTCGAAAAGTAAAAATTCCTCTGGCGATTTTCATATAGTATATTATTTAAGGCTCCCATTCACGACGGAACCAACGAGCCGAACGGCTTCGAGCCGATCCATATTTTCAAATTCCAAGCGGCTTCGCGCCATCAGGCGCCTATAAGATGGTCTAGCTTGATTTTCGGATAGCTCAAAATCCATGGAGCCAGTAACCTCGGGCCGTCGGGCTCCTTCGTGAATGGGGGCATTTAAAAGTCCTCCTCCCTGAGCGTAATGAGTCAAAGTCAAAATCAGATTTATTCCAAAAAAAGACAAAATATATTACAAATCAAACTGTGTACATTTTTCAAATGTTAGATATTATAAACAAATTAAAAAACAAAAAATACTTAAGTAGACATAATATGAAAATAATTAAAGTAACTTAAAAAGTAGGAAATGGCCTACATGGACCTAGAATGGTTGTTTTTATTAAAAATAAAGTGTTTGTAAATTTGTTAAATTTATATTTTGTAAAAAGATGTAAAATGCATATTAACTATGAAATAAGAAGAGAAAATCCCGTAAGAATACTATTCTTCAACAGTGAAATATATGTAGATAAAGAAAAAGCAAAAGATAGAGAATAACAATAAAATGGATATGATTCGAGTACAATGATGATGCCAAAAACCCATACCGTTCTGAGCCGCATGGAGGGTGACGGACGGGGGTCAGTCAGTCCAAGTCAAACAGTTGTCAGTTGTTGGAGGGTCTGCTGCAGTCAGTGGAGATAAGAGACTCGGCCTCCTCATCGCTGATTGTCAATAATCAATCCTTTACCTTAATTTTTAAAATGTTATGTGATGGAGAATCAAATATCCTATTGTTACTGTAATGGGATAAATAATTTCGAAATATTATATGTGAAATGTAAAAACTGTTTGTTTTTGAGAAGGATTTTTGTTGTTGGATAGCAACAATTCCAACGCTAGATGCATATGTGCATATTGTGTTGTGTAAAATAAGGAAAAATAATGAACCAGAACTTTTGAAAATGAAACTGAGAAGCTCCTTAACAAATAATTTTTGAATTGAAAAAAGTTTTATCTCATGAAACAACAGATCGGAGGGGCACCTTCTAGGTTTATTAAACCCCGCTTTCAAAATAGATCTTTGAACCACAATTAATTCAGTAAGATGTGACCTGTAGGCCCCTCCCCAAGCTATTATTCCATAAGACAAAAGAGACTGCACGAAAGCAAAATAAGCTATTCTAATTTCTTTGAAAGTCAAAATTTCACTTAACTGTTTGAATACAAAAATAAAATTTCGAATTGTATTCTTTAGATACATGATATGTTCTGTCCATTTCATTTGAGAGTCAAAAATAACACCTAAATACTTATAGGATGACACTTTTTCAATCGTCTCACATGAACAGTCATTATTGAGGTGATTTCTACAACTGTGCAAAGTCAAGTCGCCCAGACCGTAGTCAGGCAAAGAAGTGAGGGACAGTGGCATGAACTTGGTTTTAGAAACATCGGAAGAAAGTATATTTTGATCGAACCACTTCTTCACCAACATTAGATCAGAAAGAGACTTGGCCCTGGCGCCCTCCCAAGACTTGCCCTTTATAATGATTAAAGTGGCATCAGCAAAAAGAAATAATTTTCCAAAAATCGGTAGTTTTGAAATGTTATTGATATGGATTAAAAATAAAATTGGCTAAAGAGTACCTCCCTGAATGACACCATAGTCTACAGGGCACTCATCACTGGTGACGCCACATATAGATACGGTCTGTCGTCCGTCAGAGAGGTAGCTCCTGAACCATGACAGAGTATTCCCAGTAACACCTATAGCAGATATTTTTTCCATGAGTTTACTTCTATCTAAAATGTCAAATGCTTTCCTCAAGTCTAGAAAGATTAAAAGTGTGCGCATGTTATCTGACAATGCATGAAAAAGTTCTTTATTAACATCAAAAAGAATATCAGAAGTATTTTTGTCCGTCCTAAAACCGTATTGACAATTTGCTAAAATATTGTTTTGATTTAGATATGCAATAAATTGTTCCTTTACTATTTTCTTAAGAACCGTAGAGAAAACAATCAGGTGAGATATCGGTCTGAAATTATTTTTTTCTGTGTGCAAGCTGGATTTATAGAGAGGAAAAACTTTAGCAAATTGAAAATTATCTGGAAAAATTCCGTATGATAAAATCAAGTTAATGAGATGAAGAAATGGTTTGGAGAGGACATTGATATTATCTTTGAGAATGGAAGCCGAGACACCATCGTAGCCACTAGCAGACCCTCCCCGTAACGCAGTCCCATGTCTGATGACGTCCAGTTCAGTCACAGTGCGTAGTGTAAACAATGTGTGCTGCCTGTAATCCGCGTCGTTTACTACCGGTGCGCCTCTTCCATCAATAGCGCTGGCGAGGTTGAAACCAACAGCAGAGAAAACATATTGAAATCATCAACCTCTTTACAAATGCTTGGAATGACACAGGAAATACTTGGAAGATATTTACGAATTAGGAATGCAGATTGTTTACTATTTCTCCCAGCCAACTCATTTTTACACCCCAGACACTCCACAACAAAGCGCTGCTCTGGAGGGCTCGCCAGCTGATAAAATAATAATTTCTTTCACGTGTTCTTCTTTTCGGGAAACGGATTTTTGGCAACCGGCCAGCCCCCACCGAGGGTCGGAACCCTAATTAGCCCTCGACAGCGGCCTTTTGGCAACCTCAGTTTCATCCCAAAAATTCTCCCTTTTCTCTCTGAAAATCCCTGCCTCGTTATTTAATCCCACAATATATCACTCTTATCCCTTAAAGTCCCTCCCTCGCCCCGGAATGGCAGGCTATTCACGACTACAGGGAACCGGCTATGAATGAACCAAGTCCTTTGAACTAACATCATTATTTCACAATGGACGTTACAGGATGTACGGCTAGATGGAATTGGATTTTCCAAGTAGAATGTTTGAAAGACAAAATGATACAAAAGACAAGACAACACCAACAAATATAGGTCAATATGGTGAACTGTTGAAGTGTTACGATACTGTCAACAGAAATTGTTTATACAAAGTCCTAAATATTAATAAACTTCATGTTCATGCAACTTCATTCATAAACTTCATATTCAAACTTATTTATATAGATTATAAATTGAAAGTTACAAGTCTTATCTGATTTCAAAGAAATATAAATCGTTAATTCTTTCCTCAAGAAGTTAAGTATGGGTTTAAAAATAAGACCAATACAATTCATAATATTGTACCTCTAAACATAGTTCAAACTTAACAACAGACAGTTCTTAGACGGTTAGTAATCACACACTTTAAAGGAATTGGGTATCAGGCGTTGTGCTTTGTTATTCTTCGTCTGTCTTCGCCCGCCGCCTGCCCTCTCGCCCTTCTCTTGCGCGCTTTCTCCCTCACCCTCAACCCCGCCCGGCACGAACGAAATCCCGGAAATCCCCACCAGGGAGAACAGCGGTTGCCAAAAGTCCGCACCACGGGTTGTGACACTTTTATAGCCCTCTGCGATGACGAATGGGATAGGCGAGGTTGCCAAAAGTCCTACACCCCTTCTTTTCACGAACTATAACTAGTGTAATATTTATCACTATCTGAAACTAACGTTTTTGATCTTCACAATAATGTTACGGTGGTAAAAATAAGTAAAAAAGTTCGCTATAATGGGTCTATACCATTGGGTATTAGTTTTAATAAGAAACACTACTTTAGTAGAATGGGTATACGCAATTTTGCAGCAACGAAATTTATGTCAAATCGAGTTTAATGAGTTTTCTTTACAGTCAATGACTACCCGGTACAGAATGATATGCACAACACATTACCTAGTTCCTGTTCTGTCCTTTATCAACGGAAATGAATCTTCATGATCTTTGATCTATAATAATAATTCGAATGTAGAAGGTACAGAAGTGTGTACGGCGTCTAAAACAGACAATGTTCGAACGACAACCCAAGTATAAAATTGTACCTTTACACTCAAAACTTATTACACAAGTTATTTCGTATTCCAGTCTCATGTGTTGGCACCTCTGTGTCGCACTTGAACAGCTGAGCCGAGAACCGTGACGAGTCATCATCGTATTGTTCGCTTTGGTTTGAGGTTATGTTTCACGCAGTTTGAGGTTATGTCATTATTCTAGTCACTCCTCGCGTTTCCGGCTCCCAAGGTCGTTCCTTCATCCCACCAGGGCACTTTCCATAAATCTCACGACTTACACTAAATACTTTGTCGTAACAATCGCGGCCGATGCCAATAATTTATGAACTTGGTTGCTTTTATACATCATATGTGTGATTACATTGTCGTTCGTTTTATGAAGTACCTATTATTTAATTTATAGACTACCTCTAGATAATAGAGTAGTTTTTGAGATCAGAACATTTTTATAGCTCCTAAATTCCTCTGTTCCGTTATTTTTTCTTGTTTTGTATTTTTATTTTTCTATGCATTTCACAACATTTTGTTGTGAAAGGTATCGTTACTACCAAGTGTCGAACTGTTATTTGTTGTTAAATCAAATGATCATTTATTTACATATTTTGCTTAACCTGGAAACAAAGTGAAATTATTACCAATGTTGTTCTAATAAAACATACTCCAAATTTTGTTACGGTTTTATTTTATATTCGGTATGTTATCACTTTTATTTTCTGTAAGCATTTAAACCACATCTTAAAGATTAGTAAAAAGAGTATCTTTTTGTTTGTTTATTTTCGATACTCAGGGGGTTTGGACAAACTTATGAGTAGGCCTACTTTTGTAAAAATTACTTTTATGATACTCTTATCTTCTATTGTGCATCAAACTTGTTGGGGCGATCTACGGCCGTTTGTTAAAATTAAATTGAGAATCATCGCGAGGATTGGTATTTTTTCAATACTTTTTTTATTCTCTGTGTAACAATAATTTTCCCTAGGTTGGGAACCCCACCAAGCGCTAGATGCATTTTCCATGGACCATGGGTAGAGAATATCAACAGTGCAATTTCGGCAGTTGTACTTTACCTTTATCTTTTAGTGCGTTCTAGGCCTATGAAGAGAGCTCGTGTTTCCGTTATCCGTCACCTCCACGTTCAGCGTGCGGTGACTGACTCCTGTATGAGAGTGTACAGCATATATAGCTGCTGCTCGTTATAGCGTGTTAACGAGGTTCCCATCGGTTCCGGGTCGGCCAGTAACCCTCGCAAGGTGCCGCTAGTCGACAAACGCTCTGCAAATACGTGGGAAACCATCTCCTGGCCTCCCATTGTAATGAATTAATAGTTGGTTTGCTAGCGATGCTCTGATACCACAATTACCAAGTCCCTGATATACTGGATATTCTAGATTCTCGGCGCCTCGCCGCGTCATAGGATGCTGTAGCTGTCGAGGGAGTCGAGCCGTTGCGAATGCCAAGTCAGGTAGGAGATTCACGTTAAGCATATTCTTTCAAAGAGAGAACTAAGTTTTATACTCTAAATGACTAACTCATGGTGAATAAATAGTTCAGTTATCTATGCAAATAGAGGTAATTGTCATTTGGTATTTTAAAAATATGTATGTATTCCTTATATTGTATTATAAAATAGTCGTATAAACTGAGAACAATAAAACTCATACTCGGGTTTGTGGGTATTCATTACTCTAATTTCATCCTCAACAACCGTGTCCAGTGGTCCACGACCGGTAGCGACAGGTGCACTGAGAGTGGGAGTGGGGCGGTCGTAAACGGAAGAGCAGCTCTGGCATCCGGTGGCCGATGTGCAGCTACGCGCATGCGCATACCGGAAGTGGGGTGTGGGACTGTGGGATCGAATGGCGATGTGCGCACTGCGCAGGCGTATTGTCATCGTTTGACGTCACGATCACGTCACCTCTACAGCTTTAAACAATATTATTACCATTGTGATTTACAATGATTAATTTTTAAGGATTTTTAAGCTTTGCGACTCAGAAGGAATTAAATATCATAGCAAACACTTTTAATAGTACTGTATTTCACTTTTTACCTCAATCTGACGACAGTATATATGAAGCAACAGTTATAAATTATGAGGACCGTAAGCGTTACCAATATAAAATACCACTTAACTACATTTAACCACTGCAATCCAAAGGAATCCACCTGAGACCCAAGAAGGCTACTTATAGTAGCCACTATGACCGGTTCTACTTGAGACCTTGAATTTTTTTGGATATTTAGGGTTCAAGCCCGAAGTGCCTAATACTAGTTACTATCAAAACTAGTAAACTTGGAAGTAAACCTGATCGCTAGTAACCCAGTGGTGCTACATAGCGCTCGCTCTTCCAAACATGACCAGTGTTAATACATTTTGAAGTTGAATGACTAATACTAGATCTCTACAGTATCTCTAGTCCATTCCCTCTAGGCTCTCTAGCCCATTCCCATCAATGGACTACATCGCGCGTTCTCGTATTTCGCTAGACAAATGAGTAAAGACGTGCACTGTATGATCTGAACAAACAATGTGCTTTGCTTGCTTATATTTCGACGTAGTTATTTTTTCCCCTCCTTGGGTGCGCTAGTTCATTTCTCATCCGATAGATAGTGTTGACTTCCTCTTTCTCGCCCCAGGCCCCCTTATAGGTGTCGGCAGAAACGCTTGTCTTAATCACTAGTTTTTGTAATCACCTACCACAATGGAAACTCAAACACATATACGCCTCCGTTACAAACAATTACCACACTTTATGTTTTCCTTTTAAGAGTGATAGTTGTAAGGTGTGTATCAAAGACGAAAACTCTAAGTATAATGACGTAGAACGGGAGCTTAATATCGGTGAAAATGTTGATTTAAAAATCTAATTCTATCTAAGGATGAAACAGACGAGATGCGACGAAAAAGTCAATGGACCAAAGTTGTGGATTTTACAAAACTACTACCGATGACGCCCTCTGTTTTTCGATATAACCTTTTATTAAAAAATATAGCAAAACACCAAATTTTAATTAAAAATTTTTAAGTTTTATTTGGCGTGCATTTTGCGTTTCACGAAATAAACCCAGTGCATTTGATATAGGAAGGTTTTAACGTTTTTCCCCGGGTCATAATGTGAAATTGTTATATTTGGCAGTTTTCCTGTCGTTTGTGGATCTGAAGGAAGGTCCGTGCCAAATTTCAAGTGTCTAGCACTGCTAGGAGTGGGTTAGAAGTAGCATCCCTAGTCAGTTGCACAAGGCATACAAAGAGCCATCCAGAACTGAAGGGAAAACAACTATATTTCCCATATTTACCTAATAAGTTTTCATTTCTTCATTAAAATTTACAAAATATAGTACCCTATGTACTATAATAACGTAATATGGTAAGGATTGAAAAAAATTAAAAAAAGAATGTTTTTTGAATGAAGAGAATGAGTTACGATAAAAAGTCATATTGACAAAGATCTCCCAAAAATCTTCAAAAATCCATATGGTAAGGTGCTCTTAGTTTTTGAGGACATCTCGTTCAAGAGATATATCAAAGAACTAAAAATATTTTATATTTTTAAAATAAATTTTTTAAGTCATAAAAAGTTAAAAACTAAGATATCTATATAAGGTCCGTGCCAAATTGAAAGTTCCTATAACTTCTAGAAGTGGGCTAATTATAGAATTAAGCGCACAAAAAGCCCTCTGTTCTTCGATAGGAACTGTTTTTTAAAATATATAGCCGAAAAACAAAGAATTTATTTGAAAAATTTTAAGATTTTTATAGGGTAGTAAAATTTGAAATTAGAAAATCTGATGATTCAATTACTTATAATGATATCTTATAAATCTTCTTAAAAATCGCAAGTTTCTAGCTCAGATTTCTTTTTGGCAGGTGGTAACTCTTTATTAGTACCCCGCTCCTGCGAGGGTCATGTGGTGACTCCACTGTTAAGCGGTGTTTACACAAACTAAACCAACCTTCCCCCATCCGTCCAGACGTGTATGAGCAACTTACATTCGGGCGAAAGGACTTCATTTGGGCGAATCACAGCATTAGCGTTTCCTGTGTTGCTGCTGGATTACCTCTTGGAGTGTCTAAAACAATCAAATCAGAACAGGGCCGCAGCAAGTGAAATATCAGATGTTAATCAAAATATATCAAACATAAATTTAAATTAAAAAGAGTCGACGCATTGCTGTGTCAGGCTTTGTTTGGCTGGGCAGGTCATGCTGTTCACCTACGGTGGATCATCCAGGATGGCGATGGGCTTGGGCCTCCAGACCTCTGCGACATCATACCGACTACAGAGATTCCTGATGTGTTCTAGGGTGGACTCGGCTGCTTTCTGAAACAGTCCATTGGCTTTTATTCTGTTAAATAGGTTAAGAGTTGAGACTCCCAACGTCCCCATAATTACAGAGCTCCTGACGAACCACGGTTATCGTGTGATTCGTCTCAGCGACTTCGTCTGGATGACCTCTAGGCGTTTCCTGTTGGTCTTACTGGCCAGAATCCACCACTCTTCATGATACAAGAGCGTACAATTAGTAGGAACATGGTGATCTTCGTCATGACCGGAATTGGGCTCCTCGCTGGAAGAAGTGGCCACATCAGCCCCAGGATTGCCGTTGCCTAAGCAACTTTCCTTTCAACATGCTGTTTGAAACACAGGTGTGAGTCCAAGGTGACGCCCAAGTACTTCACGGACGTCTTCCTCGGTATCCCTACTCCGTCTAGCTGGATCTCGGGTGGAACTGCTCTCGGCATTTTTTGCCTCTTCCTGAAACAAATGACATTACTTTTATTAACGTTGATTTTGATGCACCACTGGCGGAGCCATGGTGACAGGGCGTCCATCTGTGTCTGCATCATCCTCGCTGGGTGGTCAGGGCTACAGCTTCTGTAGTGCATCAGTGCGTCATCAGCGTATAGCGACAACGTTACTCCTGGAACAGTCGGCATGTCATTAGTATAAACAAGGTAGAGTACCGGGCCCTGGGGTACCTCAGCCACAGCCAGACTAGGCATTAATAGCGCCCCCTCAACGCATATCTGGAACTGGCGACCGTGTAAGTAAGACTTGAGGAGATGGACAGAGGAGATGGCCGAGTTCCTCCGTGGTTGCTGGATCTCGTGCTGGTGGAAGGCGCTCCGAGACCAGTCGTGGGTTCTTCTTCCAATCGGTCCTTATGCGGGCATTGGCAAGGGGGGTGACTCAGCGTCGGGCTAGCGTTGATGGTCACGAGAACTGGTAAATGATCTGATGACAGACCGTTAACCGTGCTCGCGACAATCTCGAACGGCAGGTTCCTGCACAGAGAAAAATAAATCACATCAGATGAGTGGCGAGGATTCGAAGGGAGGTGCGTCGGTGGCCACGACGTCTGTGCCGGCTCGTTCGCCGAGGAGAGCTCTTAGCACCACACCACCTTTCATTAGTGCCTCGTGAGTTCCAAGACGGGTGTTTGGCGTTGTAATCACCCGCAACAATAGGCTCAGGGCTTGTTAGTAATTCTGTAAGAGTTTGCGCGTCGATGTATCTGCCTGGAGGATGGTAGGCCTCTACTAGCTGGAACTCCAAGCCACCTACGAGCACAATAACTCCAGTTATTTCTAGGAGTCCCGTGGCTGTGGCACTGAACCTGTGAACAAGGCGGCGGTGAACCTTGATAGCCGCGTCAACCCCGGGTTGCGGCCGTGCTGCCTGTTAAATATCAAGCTATTAGTGTCGCGCAGTCGTAGTGAAGAAGTATAGATTTTAATTCAGAACGGAGGGCCTCAGGTGTCGCACGGAAACTCATATATGAATGGGCAGTCTGGTGACAATAAATTTAAGGTCTTGTACCAATGTACAATGTATTAATTAGATCACTACTCTTTAATCGAGCTAAAAGATATTTAGCTTCTGGTCTAAAATTCAAACATTCAATTTATTAGTCCATTACATTTGTTACATACAATAGGCTATGTCATACCGGTACATGAAATATAAAAAAATGTAACTTAGAGTAAAAATAAAAAATACGCCGGAAAAATCAACTAACTAGCACTGCAAACTCACACAGCAAACAATTTAGTAAAAGAAATAAAAAATACATACCTTGAGCAATTTTAAAAATAGTTTGAATGGACTTTATGGCCTCAAAGAATTTAAAAAGTGAATAAAATAAATTTTGAAGGAGTCAGTTTTCACATCAATAATAAATTTTGAGGCACACAATGATCACGATTGGATCACAGTTAGAGGAAGGCAATTTATTTTATGATTTTTTTAAATCCTGGATGTAAAACCGAATGGTTAATGGTTATAATGGTTATGTTTGAGCTACTTTTGTTATGGCTACTGATGTAGATACCGATTTACTGATGTAGTAGGTAGTTAGGCTACTGACATATGTCAGCAGCTTCTGGATATCAGTACAAGAATTCCGAAGAATTTTATAACAAAGTTGGTGTCTACATGATTACCGAGGTTTAAAACATTTTGATTTAATTGGAAGATAAGTAAACCCATAATTTGTGAAAAGATACAATGAAAAATCTAAACATAATCTTTCCATTACTTGATTGTGTCTAGGTTTCAAGGAATGAGTTAAACCATTTAAAGTACGGTATACGTAACAATAGAACGTCTGGACGCATAGCTATAGATCATCAATTTTTCAAATCAATGGTGTTTATCGACCATTTTACTGCGTGGGGAAGCCAATCTCCTAAAGTACTGTAATTCAATAAAGGATCCCAATAAAATGTAATGTTGCCCTTGATTAGGCTCAGGGCCAGACCGCCGCCCTGGAGCCCGGTCCTGTCATTAAATATGAAAAATGCTGCTAACAGATGGGCCATACAGCACGGTCGACAGCACTGCATCACTGCATCCGCAGAGGATGAAACTTGCCAGCAGAATCGTACCAACTGTGCAGAACTTTATGCCTATATGCACAATGTAGTTTATCTTTGAAATTATGTTTTTTTCGGAACTTCAAACATTGCTGGATAAAACTGATGCTGTCTATTCCACTCGGTGATCCAAAATAACAGTAGTACTGTATAAGCTATATGCTTGTCCAGCAACAACGTAGCACCAGAGATTTCGATGAATCCTGTTGTTATCGCTATAATTATGTTAACAATACGCAATGGGATTTGGTGGGGGAAAGTAGATTGTACTTATGCTGGTGTGTCCAATCAAACGATCAACAATTTTAAATCAATTAGGCTTTAAAATTGAAATTTAAGAAAATTCTAATACAGTAATGTACTATATATTTAAGTGTATTTAAGTGATTTATCAACGATATCATAGCGTCATATACAAGCGAGAGTACACTTTTCATCCCTCTTTTCGTTGTGATTACGATAATTATTGTGTTATAAAATATAATTTTTTCAGCCTTGTTTAAAGTCCTTTACGGCTGGGTTATAGTGCAACATGAGAGAGTTTTGTCATAATTGTTATCTTTGTATTCATCGTAGTTTAATATATCGTACAACTAATCGGGTGGATTCAATAAGAGAGGAGTGTTCTGCAAACGGTTAATCGGGCCATGTAAGCGTGGCAGGCCTACGCCTACAAAAAACAACCAATAACTAATGTCAGTTTCCTGTTCCTCCGACCGGACGTCACTCTGGTCCTGGTCCTTGGAGAAGTCAGACTCCATGACAGCAGCTGCGCGATGATCGGTCGTCGCTAATCGATTACTCCGTACCTCGTACCTCGTGCCTCGTACCTCGTACCTCGTACCTCGTGCCTCGTACCTCGTACCTCGTGCCTCGTACCTCGTACCTCGTACCTCGTACCTCGTACCTCGTACCTCGTGCCTCGTACCTCGTACCTCGTACCTCGTACCTCGTGCCTCGTACCTCGTACCTCGTGCCTCGTACCTCGTACCTCGTACCTCGTACCTCGTACCTCGTACCTCGTGCCTCGTACCTCGTACCTCGTGCCTTGTACCTCGTACCTCGTACCTCGTGCCTCGTATCGCCCCTCGTACCTCGTGCCTCGTGCCTCGTACCTCCCCTCGTACCTCCCCTCGTACCTCGTACCTCCCCTCGTACCTCGTGCCTCGTACCTCGTGCCTCGTACCTCGTACCTCGTACCTCGTGCCTCGTACCTCGTGCCTCGTACCTCGTACCTCGTACCTCGTACCTCGTGCCTCGTACCTCGTGCCTCGTACCTCGTACCTCGTGCCTCGTACCTCGTACCTCGTGCCTTGTACCTCGTACCTCGTACCTCGTACCTCGTGCCTCGTATCGCCCCTCGTACCTCCTCTCGTACCTCGTACCTCCCCTCGTACCGCGTGCCTCGTACCTCGTGCCTCGTACCTCGTGCCTCGTACCTCCCCTCGTACCTCCCCTCGTACCTCGTACCTCCCCTCGTACCTCGTGCCTCGTATCGCCCCTCGTGCCTCGTACCTCGTGCCTCGTACCTCGTGCCTCGTACCTCGTGCCTCGTATCGCCCCTCGTACCTCGTGCCTCGTATCGCCCCTCGTACCTCCTCTCGTACCTCGTACCTCCCCTCGTACCGCGTGCCTCGTACCTCGTACCTCGTACCTCCGCTCGTACCGCGTGCCTCGTACCTCGTGCCTCGTACCTCGTACCTCGTGCCTCGTACCTCCCCTCGTACCTCCCCTCGTACCTCGTGCCTCGTACCTCCCCTCGTACCGCGTGCCTCGTACCTCGTGCCTCGTACCTCGTGCCTCGTATCGCCCCTCGTACCTCCTCTCGTACCTCGTACCTCGTACCTCCTCGTACCTCCTCTCGTACCTCGTACCTCGTACCTCCTCTCGTACCTCGTACCTCCCCTCGTACCTGGAGTTTGAGAGGATATCCGAAACTGCTACTTCTGCCATTCGTCAATCTAAATCATTAAAAAAGCCTCCTACACTTGAAGTTGAAGAAGTTCTTTTTAAACTTGGCATTTCATTTTTTGTCTGTAACGTAGTGCAACGGGCGGGGCATAAGGGAACTTTTGTAATTTGAACTTCGTTATTTTGTAGTTCTACCCCACCACCAGTTCTACTCATCACAAACCTTTATATGATCACTTCAGTTCTCAATAATATCACCAAAGAAAATAAATATTATTAGTATTATAAAAGTAAAATTGTCTTTGGTATCACTCTCCTAAAAACATATTTAAGCGAGTAAGAAGATGACAATTATTAGCATGTACGGAAAAAATTATCGATTTAAATTTATATATTGCCACTAATGCTTATTTATATTTCATTTAAAGATATTTTTTACGAAATACTAGCCAAAGTACCCGTTCTTCACACGGGTTAAAAAGGCTGAGAGGTGTAGGCTCTACTGATATATTTAAGTTATTGTTAATTAATTCTTCATTTTTTACAAAATGACAAAACACAAGTGTCTACAACATGACAAAGTAACATCTGTCAAATATTGGGAGAGGATAAGGATTAACGTAAAAGAGACAGTCATCGGAAAAAAAACTTAAAATCTATCATTCCACTATTTCGAATAATTTACTAATTTCGATCCAGCAGTTTATCTGAAAAATCAACTTTATTTCTTCTTCTTCCTGAACTGTCAAAATATAGTGCAAACAGATGTTGTCATTAGAAAATATAAACATTGAAACTTAGGACGTTCATGGGGCGTGGCCCGAGGGGATTTTAAGGGAACTAATAAGCCTATGTGTTGCATGAGTTTAAGATCTACCTTTCTGTAAAATTTCAAACCGGTGGGTTCAGTATTTTTCGCATTTACAGTACTTGCCACAACAAACCCACAAACATACAGAAACCACCTCTTCTTTATAATAATATATACATTTCGAGAAGTCATACATTACGATTAAATAAAATTATTAAAACCCCTGGAAGCTGAAGATTCCTACAGCTAATATGGTCATGAAATATTGCTGTTATCAGGAATCAGTATGATTTATTTCCTAGTATACAGTTTTTAATATTTAAATAGACCGACAATTTAAAGTACTGCAATAAAGGTCTGCTTGGGCCTTCAGGCTTGTGCGCGACGCCGGGTTCTGAACTAATGTAATTATACTAAATAATGTGTGCAGAAAGGAAAAAGGAGAAAAAGATATTAAAATGAAATTAATGTAATATGTGAGCGAACAAAACGGAAAAAATAATTAATAAACAAAGCACAGTAATAAATATTTATAAGATATTATAAATAATTGATAAACTGATATGAATCTTGGGACAAGTAAGACATTTTCCCGATTCAATACTAGAAAAACAATGATTTACTTATTACCCTTTGGGAAATAGATTAGATAATTGATATGTCAAAGGGTATGTTTTCAGTTCCTCTAAACAGCTGTCGTTATAGCCATATAACACTAGGCATATGACGCCACTGTTTTAAATTTTTGTCTTGCAAATTGCCTATACCCTCTCCTCCAGAGTTGAGACATATCCATGTCAAAAGTACCAAATTTTTGTATTGATAAATGAGAGATATGAATTAGGTTTTAGAAAGAAAGAATTAAATATTTTTAAAGAAAGAATAACCCGAAATTAAACATTTACAATTATTAGAGTTAAATATGAAATAGAGTTTGATGGTTGTGAACGTAAGGAGTGTGTGTGGTCTAATGTGTAATAGTGGTAATAGTGTGGTATAAAACCCCAGTCATGACTAGGTCCAACGACGATCGGTACAATCTGGCGATAATGTAATATTATATTATTAAAATACCGTTTGATGGTCCTGCGCCAACCATGTGCGCCTTCTCACTAGCTAACGCAACTTAGAGACAGCTCTGCTGCGGCGTTGCACATTCTGCTTCCACGGCACTTGGTTATTCAACAAACTGACATTGGATTTGGGTTACAGGTCTTACACTCACACTCAGTGATAAATCTGTGCCCATTTGATCTCTGGTTTTAAAACTTATGTTTGTAAAAGTTGTTTGTAAGCTCTGGTTTAAAAACATTTTGAATAGTTTGATATTGCTGTGAATAAACATAAATAATAATGAACAAGATGAGCTTTTTAAATATTGAAATTATTTTAGATATGTTTTCTGCTTGGATTTATTGAGGTCAGTCACAAAGTTCTCCTTGGCTCAAAGATCACTTTTTACAAATTACTATTGTAATAAGAATAAAGTACCTGGTAACCGAGCTTTGCTCGTATAGAATAAGACATGTATTATACAAGTTAATTAGACAAATTAAAACATATTTATTACTCATTGAAAACATTTATGTGGTATAAATAAAACCGATTTAATACACCATAAATTATATAGCACCGAACAAAAGGTTTAGCCCCTGACGCGCTACCACTGAACTACGGCGTCAGCCACTTAACGACGCCGTTTAAGGCCATTTACCCAATCTCAAATGTTTTAGCCGATCTTTTACTGTTTAATTATCTAT